>OY757222.1:9817500-10070000 GCA_963583965.1 Nomada ferruginata
GGTGAGGTCTGGGCTGTTCCCTAGTTTTACCAACGGATCTATTGAGTGTGTAATATCAAGTAAAAGTGTGGTAAAGGAAGAGAATGCTTCCCGTCTGTTTTTAAAGTTAGAGATTATAATGTTTCTCTTGTTTCTGAGTCAACGTCTTCACCGTGAGTCTTACAGTGGGAGAGTATACTGTTTCTCGCACTTCAGAGTCAAAGACGGACAAAAGAGGAAGGAGAGTTACTGTTTCTTCTATCGCCGAGTCGCGGACTCAGACAAGAATGAGGAAATGGTTTCTGCTTATCTTGTGAGTGGCTGACTCGGACCGGAATAAGGAAACGGCTTCTGATGATTCACGTTTTTTCAGACTCTGATTACAGACTGGGTGAGTACTGGATGTAGACTGTCTTCCTCGTCTAGTGTGTCTTAACACGTCGATTCAGAAGTAACTTTTTGACTCGTTGATTGGACATTAGGAAAAATGTCCAATTGCCAATGGGCGTGTTTTTTTGGCGATGTAGACACACCCATCCCTCCTTGCGCTCGAAGCGCACCTTTCAAGAAGGGGGTGCGTCTCGACCGCTACGGCTGACCCGCCGACGCACGGGATTTTCTACCAGGGTACCAGAGCCTGACCTGGTTGTGCCTGCTGGGGTGCAGCTGTGGGACCCTTTTGGTAACTCGTGTTTATGAAGCGAGCAATTGACTATTGAGGCCGTATATGCTTCATTTCTTTTACCTTGACGGATTAAGGAAAGAAACAGCTTTCTCACAACCAGTTCTATTGCTTGCGCCCCATAAACGCCCTCACCATCTGTGCATCGAAGGTTTTCCTTTTTTGCAGATTGTTACCTGGCCTTTTATTATGTGGGCAATTTATTTCAGGTGTGGTTCCGCTGGTTTGCCGCGGAACAGCCAGCATTGGATTGTTTCACTTTTTGTCATAATATAGTTTGTGGAATTCCATATTTGAATGAGACATTAACGCAAGATTGCCCTTTCTTCGTATCTTACATACCCCAGTCAGCCAATCCTGCGTAGCAGATTCTGTCGCATTCCTGCTAGAATGTTTTGTAAACAGAATGGCTACAGATTTGATGTAGGATGCCTTTGTGACCGCTAATTGATTCATACGTGAATACGTGATGCGTGAACACAGACATTAGTAAGGCATAGTTGCCGGCACGTATCAAGATCTCTGTCACGCTGTTGTCACATCTCTTACAATTATAACATAAGCATCAGCAAAATGAACCGGCTCGAGCCGAGATGTTGATTCGAGTCGCTGCAAAGTTTTTTGTAGGTTCGAGTCCCCTCGGGGTATATTTCTGTACATTAATTTTTTTTTCATTACTATAAGTACATGACAATGATAAATATTTGTTTACAAATGTATTAAAAATATTTGTTAAATACTTTAATTGAATATACGTATACATATAAGTAATACGTAAATGAAACAGTACAGATAAAGTGCGCGACCAAAAAACTTATAGGAATAAAAAGTACATAGCATTAATAATTTCCGGAAAGGAATACAAAATGACGACATGTAAATATTTATATATACATATATGTAACGAAGACCAACGCCCAGTCGCAGCCGTAACACCGCGACCAACGCTTGCATCGGCAAAAGCCACGCAATCATTTTAAGAAGCAAACCCCACTCTCTGTACTACCAAAAGATATAAAAGCGATGTGTCGACCACGAATAAAGTTCTGTTCTGTTCAGTCTCTACCATTAAAATCCAATAGTCTTAATCTTGATTTGCACCACCTAATTAACGCGATACTATTAGTGATCTACGGACACTCTTAATAAATTCTGCGATACTTCATAAATCAAGTAAAATTAACTAAATTTATTATTAAATACGGAACCGAGAAGTAACATTTTACTTCTCCTTATCTTTTTATTCAAACGTGAATAATTCCCGTAACATATATTTATTTATTTAAATTTCTTTTTAACTATTATAGATTGTAATTTTGCCACCGCGACGGCGCGGCGGCGGTCTCGGCTGGTCGAACGCCGATCTCGATGTCGGCTGTTCGAACGCCGACCTCGATGTCGGCTGTTCGAACGCCGATCTCGATGTCGGCTGTTCGAACGCCGATCTCGATGTCGGCTGTTCGAACGCCGATCTCGATGTCGGCGGTCCCAACGGCGATCGGTGTCTGGGCTGTTCGAACGCCGATCCCTGTATCGGCTGTCCAAAATGCCAATCTCTGTATCGGCTGTCCCAACACCGATCACCACCGCGGTTGTTCACGCGCCGATCGCCCTTTCTGTTGCGATTGTAAAACACCATTCTCCGCACGAATTTCTTCATCTTAAATGTAATAAAGAATGTTTAGTATAAAAAACAAAAAGCGATCATGAAACTCAGTGGCTACCGTTGTAGATCTTATTTCCGATTCATGAAAATCTAATTCTCCCTCATTTAGTATATAGAGAAGTCAATGTTTTTACTTACTTGCGGCACCGACACACATTCTTTCTCTGGCTCTTCTCCACTTTGCTCCTTCTTCCTTTCCTTTTTCTTTCTGATCCACTCATCCTTCTTGCCTCGATCGCTCCTCAGCTTGTCTGATTCGATCTATGAAGAAAATAATTTATTATTTCGGGCGTAAGATGACGTCCGATGTGGAGGGGTGTGATAGAGTTCTTTGGCATCGATTTTCACTGGTTATATTTTGTTTATACATACTTCAGTTGTACTGGCTGTCGAATTATCCCCGTAGACTTGTGACATTGTGTTACTTGAAGTTTCACTTGTAATGCACTAATGAATAAAAATGCGTAGGTCAGTGGTTTTTGACACTTCGTTTGATCCCTTCCATTACGCCCTTAGCGCGTTTTGTCTCTGGAAGGGGAACCGGCATAGCCTTGCGTGGGGGTGGACCCCGAGGTATTGTGAAATCCCGGAGGGTTAACACGAGCCCCCCAGTCGGGCCTTCGTATGCCCGATTGGACTTTGTAGAGTTTTATGACAGGGTCGCTGCTATTGAGGGAAAAAGGGATAGTGATGTGTCGCGTCACTAATTGTGGGGCTATAAGGAAAGTGTTCATTTATTGTAATTCGGTGCCATCTCAGGGCTGGCAGCCAGATGTTTGAAGCGTTAAAAATATTCCTCAAAAATAGCATTGGCTTGACCGTGTCATAAATCTGATTTAACAGAATACCCTCTGTATTCACGTTGTACCTCTCAACATTTATGTATAGATAACATAATATTAATGATGGAATATTATACTTGCTGATTATACGTACCTTTGACGCCAGCGACATGTTGCAATTTTATTGTTGTCAGAGCTTTGTTGAATTCACTGACGCGAATTGAATTGTCACTTCTCATATATTACAAAAACGAGTTGTAATTTACCACCAGGTTTTCAAACGTGTAAACATGTGGGAACACGTTGACCATCGCGTCAGGGAAATTTCTGTAACGGCCGGCGGTTGTGTTTTTGGCGGAAGAAGCTATCTGATCGCTTCTACCATATTACGCGTTTCTTTATTGTATTCAATTGCGGGTAATAATTTCGATATTGTAAGTGGCATTCCATTATTACGTCCTTGCATGAGCTTCTAGACGAGCTACAAATATGGCTCGGAAAATTCCACCGAATTTTCCTTCAGTCCTAGACTGAATTGTCAACTGCATGCTTCATTGCCTTTCGTAAAATACGTTTTAGCAAATAAAACACTAAAAAACATAAAAGCATGCTGGGCATCCTCGAAGAAGCGTATTTAAACATGTGTTTAGCACTGTGTGCAGACGTTCAACTGAAGCAAACCCCCGCGACTAACCTGGGTCGTTTATGATCGGACCGAATGTTCATTCTTGTATTTTGTTCCGAATTGCTATTTTCACGATCTAATTCTTTGAACCATTAATTGAAGGAACAGATATACATTAAAGTAGGCACTTCAATAAGCAATTCAGATTTTTTCAAAACCGGGAACAGTAGAAAGTGTATATTATATAACAGTAAAATATATATTTAATATTTCGGACTGTTCTCTAAGTCCTTAAAGTTTTATGAAAAACGGAGCATGGCAGTTCGCGACCTTTTCTTATAAGGCCGCGGTCGCAGTGGCTCTGATATCGGACGATCACTATGTGCGGAAAGTTCCACATACGGATGCAAATGGGTTAAATAATGAGATGTGATCCAAATTATGTCGTCTTTGGACTCATTTTCATCAGAATAATGTCACCAATGCATGGGCAAAAATTTCATAACAAAAGAATGAGCAATAGTAAAGTTTCATCGACGGTCACATAAAGGGACAGCGGGTGCAAGAAAGAGAGGAAATAAAGGTTGGGCGCCGGTAAAAGATTAAATGCCTTCGTATCCATGAGACAACACTAGTGCAAAAATGAAACTTTTTCATACTTGTTCATGTTATCCTGAAAATTTTACTACGATATTGCGGACGTTTTTATGCTTAAAATGAGACTAAACACGACATAATTTGGACACAATTTTCGCTAATTTCCCGCTCGCGGGGGAGAGCAGTATTGGACAGATGCCATTCCTAGACTTGTCAAACATGAGGTGACCAGATGCTAAGAAGAGCAAGAGTTTTCGCGAGTCAATAGGTTTTTCTTTCGCCCACCTGCATTCAGTTCGTGCAAAGGTACACGAGAGTGAACATAGAAACTTTTTTAGCGTTAGATTGTAATTTTTGTGTCCTTTGCATTTAAATTTTGAGTTGCATAGTTTTTAGTTAAAATATAGTTAAGTAGTGACTAGTGACGTGAATTGAAGTGAAGTAAAGTGAAATGCAGGAATGTATCATCGAAAACAGAAGGCGTCGCCCAAAGTTAACATTGAGTATGCATAGATACTCGAGAAAGAAAGCATACGGCGAAAGGAAACAGCGCTTAGCTCTCCAGAATTGTACTTCGGATCCTTCAACATCGGCAGAACAACGACACACTCCCGAGGAAATTATTGACTTGCCATTGGTTGAAGAAACACGAACGACGACAGAGGAATTGTCGTGTGAAATTCAACAAACAGACAGTATAAAAGACGGGTCAAATGTACAAACTGCAGCCTTTGAAAATGAAGAATTGATCATAGAGAAAACATTAATGAACAAGCCTGAAGAAGAATCTTATGTACCAAGTGTCCTAAGTATCGTGGACATGCAGCACATCTTTGCCGCATTTAAAAAAGTAGGTGACCATGCTAAAAACAGGGAAGACTGTGGAATTGGACACCTGAAAATAACCGACATAAAACGGTCGGGCCTGAGGACCACCCTCAGCGTAATATGCGCTATGTGCCAATATAAAGGTGAAATCCACAGTGAACCTGACAATAGCAATAAAATGGAAATCAATCAGAGTGCCGTTGCTGGAACAATTTTGAGTGGAGGCAGTTATGCCCAAATGGAAGAGTTCCTTACAGCAATGGACATACCCTCCATGTCGAGGAAAGAATTTCGGAAGCACCACGATGAAATCGTGAAGTGCCTAATTCTTGCTGCAGAGGAAGAAATGATAGCAGCAGCAGAGGAAGAGAAAAGTTTGGCCATAGCATGAGGCGATATTGTTCCAGGACTTGGACTAGCCCATATCCCCGTTGTAGCCGACGGAAGCTGGAACCGGACTGGAACGTACGATTCCGCGTCTGGAATCGGCGTAATTATTGGTTACCATACCAAGAAAGTTTTATTTACTGGCGTTCGGAACAAAGTTTGCAGGATTTGTCGGTGTGCTGCAAAAAAGAAAGAAGAGCCCCGAAACCACACGTGCTTCAAAAACTGGGGCACGCATCAAGCATCAACGGCGATGGAAAGTGACGCGATAGTTGAAGGATTCAAGTCCAGCGTCGAAAAACGTGGACTCGTCTACTCAACGTTGATTGCTGATGGGGACAGCAGTGTATATAAGAAAATTATAGATGCTGACCCATACCGTACGCAGATTCGGGTTAATAAAATAGAATGCACAAACCATTTGCTAAGAAATTTTTGTAGAAAAATGAAGGAAATTGTGAAGAAGACAACACCTGGCCCGTCGAGGAAAATCGTTGAAACTAGCATTCGACGAATGCGCGCGGGCATACTGAAAGCCGCAGAATACAGATATAGTCAGAATGTGACTATCGCCGAAAAGATTAAGAATTTGTATGCCACGTTTTTGGTGAACACGCAGATTGTTCAAAACTTCAATATTTCTGCGACGGAAGCAACAAGAAGGATGAAGAGAACATTGTTCCAAAACTGACGAATATGGGAGTGTATGGACAAATTAAAGACATACTTCGACCATTGTTGGCGCATGCCGAGAGTTTGCTGTACAACAGTAATAATAACGGCGTAGAAAGTTTCAACGGAATCATCGCCAAATACATAGGTGGAAAAAGAGTGAATTTGAGCGAGAGGGGATCCTACACGGGAAGATGTGCTGCTGCTGTTCTGCAGTACAATACAAAACAAGTGTTGTCACGATTGAATACGGCGATGAACAAGATGCAGCTCGTTCTTTTGAGCAAAATGGAAACCAGAAGAAAGAAAGAAAATCAGCAGTCCGCTGAAAAGCTGAAGGCAAAAAGGATTGCGAAACACGTGCGGAAACAATTCCGTTTGGAAAAGGATTCCAATTACGGACCAAACGCCCAAAAACCAGATATGCCAGAAACCATTTATGAATTGGAAAAGACCAAACATATGGAAATGTTGCACAATTGGAACAATAGTAGAGATGCCATTGAGAAAGAAACCATCGGTCAAGCGACAAATCCAAGATGGTTAAATTTTAAATCGAAACTTTTGACGGCCTCGAATTTTGGACGAGTATGCCGTCGTCGCATTGACACGTTATGTGCAAATGCAGTAAAATCATTTGTTTATCCAAGGATAATTAACGCACCATCAGTAATATACGGCCAAGAATGTGAAAATTTGGCCCGTGAAGAATTAAGCAAGCTCATTGGTGTCAATATTAAGGAATGTGGCTTATTTATCGATCCTTCAAACCCATTCTTAGGGGCTTCTCCAGATGGAATAATAGACGAAGAGGGCATTGTAGAAATTAAATGGCCGAAAACGGCAGAGAATTTACTGCCGGAGGAGACAATCAAAACGGTTCAAGTTATTCGCCGTATATTTGAAGATCCAGCAGGAAACAGAATGAACCCAAACCATTATTATTATTACCAGATACAAGGGCAGTTACACATAACAAGTAGAAAATACTGCTTGTTTTGTATCTGGACTCGTAAAGGGTTGAAGTAACTTAAAATAGAGAAAGACGATAACTTTTGGCAAAACAATATGGAGCCAAAGTTAATTCAATTTTATGTACACTGCATGTTACCGGAATTGATAGATAGCCGATACAATAGGGGTATGCCCATTCTAAAGCCTCCATTTATAACAGAGGAGAGAGCAAACACAGAAAAGCTAAAAAGGAATACGGATTTCAAATCAACCAGCTCCAAGAAACAACGAGGGTCTTTGGAATACAGTAGTACAAATAGTGCTACTGGCCGGCGTTGATCTGCACTGTAAAGTGCTGCACCACTGGCTCTGTCAGTGGTTGACAATTACAAGGAATAGGAATTTCACTCTCGAGATCGGGCGATCCGCGAGTCGCTCGACGCCGCGGAATACGGATCTCAAATCAACCAGCTCCAGGATACAACGAGGGTCTTTGGAATACAGTAGTACAAATAGTGCTACTGGCTGACGTCGATCTGCACTGTAAAGTGCTGCACCACTGACTCTGTCAGTGGTTGACAATTACAAGGAATAGGAATTTCACTAGCGAGATCGTACGATCCGCGAGTCGCTCGACGCCGCGGATTACGATTTTAAGCGCCATACACATCATACCTTCACATGAGGCCTTCAATTGAAAAATCTAAGTATTGAACAAACTGAAATATTTGTTGACTTATTCAAACCATTCTTCTTGTTTTATTTAAAAAATTTGTTACAGGGTTCTCGAGGAGAGGTTTTTAGTGAGCATGGCCACATTTGGCGAGTCTCACATAACCCAACGGGTTGACTCGGTAGGTATGCGTAACAGCATTTTCCTCTCCTCCAGAAAAAAAAAAAATATATATATACATATATACAGATATATTCGAAAAGGACAAATGGTGTGCTAATGTGCTGCCGATTACTGCTGCACTTTGAAATGAGAAATCACCACGTACAATATTTCAGGTAATGTTTTACTGCTTTTAAATATACATATATGACATTATAATATTAAGAACACACGAATGAACACATTTATATCCGCTTGTACCAGAACAACTATATATATTTACATTATTTAATTCATTACAGTTCCGAAAGTGAGTTATGTACGTCTGATGTGCCTATGATGTCAAACAGCAACCTTCTCTCACACGTTACAAATTATTTTAATACAAATAAATAAAATTATATATGGTTTTATATGAAATGAATCTAAAATGTGAATAAAACGTTTTATTGTTCCACACATTAATATTGTTTTATCAATCTGTCTTGTTCAACGTGACCCTTGAATTTCCTCTTTTATTCGCACTACATATTATGGGTGCACATTGTACTGTTTCATTCTTTATACTCCTTCTCTTTCTCTCGCGCTGTCCTTTTCTATGCTCGGCAGGGCAGAATGAAATACTCGACTCGAGCCGATTCGTTTAGCTTGGCTTAGCTGATGGTCATAATTGTAACAAATGTGGCAACAGCGCGACAAAATACTCAAAGCATGTGATTTGACAACTATGGTCTCCCACTCTCTGTTTATAATTGTGGCTAATGACGTTAGATGTTACACCATGAGTTTATAATTCTGAATAATGACCTTAGATGTCACCCCGTCAAATGTCAAAGCAGAAGATTTTTCTGTTTTCACTAACGCCCGTTCTGTCGAATGGCGATACGATCTGATTCGCACTTGTTTCCACACGCACAGGACAGGAACATTACGAACATTACGAAAGTTAATGTGTGTGTCATGTGCGTGTGGAAACAAGTGCGAATCAGATCTGTATCGATCGCCGGGACGTGGCATTTAAATTGTAAAAATAGGTCAGGATCGGTACAATGACCATATGGCAAGACACCGTCGAAGCAGGTAAATTCGCGGTCGAATGGATAAGTTTATTTAACTACCCTTTTCTAACATTAATCATCCAAACACTTTTTTCATAATTAATAAAACACTTTATTCGTTTCGGAAAACGAATAAACGTATGGAACAGTTATTAAACGACTTGTTAATTAAATTGTTATTGATGAATAACGAAGAATTATACACTATTCTTAATGTAAGACGATTGTAATATTTGCCGTACGTTGCCCCTCGATGCACCCGATCTCGGCCACGCGCAATTGTGACTGAGCTCGCGCTATACGGGCGCTCGCATTGGCCAGTGTTTTTCGTTAATAACTAAAAAATGAAGCTTCAAACAATATTTTGGTCAAGGAAAAAGTTGTTCAGAATCACCTCAGCTACCCCTTTTTTAAAAATACCGCGCGAGTTCCAGGCCACCCTGTATACAGGGTGAACCGTATAAAGCGTTACAGACGAATATCTCCAAAAATGTTGATTATACGCAAAACTGTTTCAAATGGAAGTTGTTCAGTACCGAGGGGGACATCATGTGGTGGGACTTTTATTCTTCCAGGTGGACATTCCAAGGTGAGGTGAAGGTCAACTTTCTTTTTTTAAATGGGATGATATATTTTTTTATCCACCATCAAATAGTACGTTTCAAGACGAGTTCAATGACCTATGACTCAAGGTCATTCAAGGTCAAACTTGCAGCTCAAAATCCGCAAGTGATGAAAACAACGGCGTTTCAATATCCATGGACCCTGAACGTTTGGTGCGGCATTATCGAAAATTTTGACATTGGCCCGCACTTTTTCGAAGGACGTTTAACTGGGCAAGTTTATGTTAACTGCCTACACAATGTACTACCCCAATTATGTGAAGAAGTACCTTTAAATAAAAGACGCGTTATGTGGATGCAACATGACGGTGCGCCTCCGCACTATGCACTATGCTCTCGAACAGCAATGAATGAAATCTTTGCAGAAAAGTGGATAGGTCGAGGAGGTCCTATTGGCGTTAAAGGTACTTCTTCACATAATTGGGGTAGTACATTGTGTAGGCAGTTAACATAAACTTGCCCAGTTAAACGTTCTTCGAAAAAGTGCGGGCCAATGTCAAAATTTTCGATAATGCCGCACCAAACGTTCAGGGTCCATGGATATTGAAACGCCGCTGTTCTCATCATTTGCGGATTTCGAGCTGCAAGTTTGACCTTGAATGACCTTGAGTCATAGGTCATTGAACTCGTTTTGAAACGTACTATTTGATGGTGGATAAAAAAATATATCATTCCATTTAAAAAAAGAAAGTTGACCTTCACCTCACCTAGGAGTGTCCACCGGGAAGAATAAAAGTCCCACCACATGATGTCCCCCTCGGTACTGAACAACTTTCATTTGAAACATTTTTGCGTATAATCAATATTTTTGGAGATATTCGTCTGGAACGCTTTATAAGGTTCACCCTGTATAACCTCCGACAATTCCCTACTATCCTAATGTCTAAGGCAGGGTCTGCTAGTACACCTTACTGACGAGTCCGCTAACAGGCCTAGGACGAAACACAACCTTCTTCCTTCCTTTCTTTTTCCGTCGCTTCCTACTTCCACCATCGTATCAACCGATACAACGAAGCTCCCACATTGTATAATGTTAGCACATGCACAACGGACAGTTCCTCAAGATATGGTGTAAATCTAATTGACGTAAAACAAGTGAATCGACCGTACGTTACTTTTTATAATAGCAACGACGTCTGACAATTGTAAGTTGCCTAGACCGTGCTTCCCGACGGCAAATTAATGGCGGCGGGAACTTTTAGGCGATTAGAGAGGCTTTGAAGAACTGTAGACACAGTAGGTCCTAATCAGTTTTATAATGTATATTAAAGAGATACAGTTATCCGTGGATAAGCTACGGTAATGTGGAAACAACTTGCTTGAACGCTGGTTAGTGGTAAACTAAACTAGATGCTCTAAATGCCGTACAAGGTGGACTCCGTGTGGGTGGAGTTCCATACGTCTTTTAAAACACTGCAACTTTATTGGTGCAATTCGGCATAGCTCCCACCAAGGGTGCCAAATAAGACCTTCCCTAAATAATTACGGAAAGGGAAAATGCGTCGTGGGAAACCCAACGACGAGGGCAGCCGGCGTCCGCCGCAGGACCGCTAGCCTGTCATCGACTCTCACAGGCCCTTATCGCTTGTGTACAAAAGAGGCCCTTGAACCATGGTTGCACGCCAGGAAAATTGGCGCCTTGACTATGAAAAGTCTCGCCTTGTTCAAGAATCCTGGCGCCTTGAAATAAACACGGCGTGCCATAAACTACATATAAAATTCCGTCTAGGGACGGAACAACAAGTCCCTCGGTCGCTCACCAAACGTTTGGGCTTGCCATACGCTCGAAAATAGTCTGTTAAGTGTTTCAACGTCTCTTCCGTAGTCGTAGACTTACAAGGGTACAATCGCGTTAATTTTGTAAAGCCATCGACAATAGACAAAATGTGTTTGTACCCTCGGCCAGCCTTATCAAGTGGACCCAAATTATCGATATGCAGCGTTTGAAACGGTAAATTTCCCTTCGGTAAGGAATGTAAATATCCCTCGCGTTTACCACTAACCGGTAAAACTCAACACACTTGGGACAGTTAACGATATATTTTTTCACCTTCTCATGCAATCTCGGGAACCAATAAACCTGCATTATGCTGTCGACACCCTTACGCGAGCCAACATGGCCCAGATCGTCATGACACGTTCGAATAACGTTGGACTCCAAACACTCAGGAACATAAAACAGTAATTTATCTTTCCACTTTCGATAAACCAAACCGTCGCGCAACTCAAAATCTTTATCCTCCCGAGTCTCCAGGTCACTGCGTATTCTTCGAATGTCGCTATCCTTATCCTGTTTGAAACACAGGGCCCGCTCGAACGAATTAAGGATTACTTATACTATCGTTGCCGAGCCGACCCGACAGAGCCGACAAAATATTCTTTAGGGTTATTGAATGCACGCGGGTATATACAGCGTGCCGACACGTGTCGTCTTAGGTACGTGCTGGCGTGAGTATACTATCCGTACCGACACCACCGTCACGGGGCAACAAAATATTCTTCTGGGTTATTGAATGTAGACGGGTATATACACGGTTCCGACCGTTCCGACCGATGGAAAAAGACGGACGGTATTCTCGAGAAGAATATTTTGACTCAAGTGCTTCCGACATGCTTAAGAGGTACTTGAACGCTGGGACTACCCAAATATACATAGATATACCTTAGGGGACCCATGTTGGAATGAATGAATGAAACGTGACCATACGCTATGCCATAAAAATCATGTGACGGTCGCCTGTCGGCCGGACGGGAACTGTTTCTACCATCGGGGTAGAAACACTGCTTAGTTTCGACCGAAATGGACGGGGCCCGATAGTATACCCACTTTTCGGTCATGACGGACGGATCGGCGCCGCGCCGGGTTGCCTACGAAGCGATAGTATAAGTAGTCCTTTACCCTCCAACACCAGTATCGTATAACATCGACTAATTGTAAGTGCGTCAACATGCGACATTTTCGTGCCGGGACGATGCTCAATCTGATAATCGTAGGATTGTAAGAAAAGTGCCCAACGTGATATCCGAGAATTGACATTCTGCTTATTCAACGTGAGCCTAAAACTATCGCAATCAGTAAGGACTTTAAACGGGATCCCGGCCAGATATACGTGAAATCTTTGTATCGTATAAACAGCTGCTAGGCATTCCAATTCGAAGCTGTGATATTTTGCTTCGGCGGCACTAGTCCGTTTACTGTAAAAAACACGGGTTTAAGAACCTTATTCGACTGCTTTTGCAACAAGATGGCTCCAAAGTCACTCGAACTCTCATCACAATGTAGTTCAGTCTCTAATTTCGGTGAGTACAAAGCCAGAATCGGACGCGACGAAAGACAATGTTTCAACCTTTCCAAAGCATTCAGTTCGTCACTTCCAAACCGAAATTCAACGTTCTTCCTGATGAGGTCATACAATGGTTTCGCAACACGGGAGAAGTCTTTAATGAATTTGCGAAACTAGCTCGCCAACCCGACAAAGCGATGAACATCTCTCACGCTACGAGGAATCGGGTAATTTAAAACAGCGTCCGTGTTCTCCTGACTAGGCCGAATGCCATCTTGACTGACTATATGTAGGGAGAAATGATGTTCCATACTGCGATCTCCGCCAAGGACAGATTTTACAATCAATTTATTCGTTAGCTAGCTAATACACTACAGTTAGACTGCTCACATCGATGAGCGGAATACTTCTCGCCGCGATGTCTCTTCGCGAGCTCCCTCGCGCTGCTCCGACGATCCAGTCGAGGTTTGCCGAAGTCGCTCGGTGTGTGTTGGCGTTCGTTGCCAAGCGCGTGCCCGCGGCTATTTGAATGTGGCTGCCGCCACATATAGCCAAATAAGTAATTTCTCTATATAAAAACGAAGTTTTGTCTAAACGAAACGACAATTTATTCCGTGCTGCAAGACTAAATACCTCCTGCAGAATTTCCAGATGTTCACGAATATCCCGAGTGGCCACTAGAATGTCTTCGAGGTATAACAGAATTTTATCTTGCTGAACTAGTCCGGCGAATATACCATTTATACATCGCTGAAAAACTCGTGGGGCGTTAGTCAACCCAAACGGCATACGCAAATATTCGAACTGCCCAAGGGGAGTAACAAAAGAAGTGAATTTTATGGATGATTCGGCCATCTTCACGTGATAAAATCTATTTGTCAAATCCAGGCAACTAAAGTAACTCTTATCGCGCAATCGATCCAAATGGTCATCAATCAGGGGTGTCGGAAAATTGTCTCTAATTGTAATCTCATTTAACTTCCGGTAATCTATACATAACCGCGTTTATCCGTTCTTCTTCAAGACGAGATCAATGGGGCTAGCGTACGGAGAACTACTAGGCCGAATGATACTGTCCTTCAACAATTGGTCCAAAACTATGTTTAGCCTTTCCTTATCAGAATAAGACAGTCGTCTTGTACGGAAGCTGATGGGTTAGTGATGCTTCGAAACAACCGCCATTTCGGTTTCGCTCGGCTTTTGATCGACAATTTCCTCTTTAAGATAGGTGGTCTCGAAAATATTTTTAAAATTCTCTTTTACTTCAGGATCAATCTGTTCGTCTATGTTCAAACCCTGGGACACTCTTTCGCCGACGATACCGCGAGAAATATTTACAATTTCATGAACACCACCGACGTGTTCACTCTCACCACCCTTCCCTTATAATATAGTAATATCATCCCCCAACGAAACGCTGATACCGGGACAAGACAAAAAATCCCTACCCAACAGCGCGGCGAACACCATTGTCTCGGTCGGCACGACATGGAACTTCAGACTCAACGGTATTCCATTGACGCTACAACCCGATTCGAACAAACTCAATATATTCAACTTCGACCCATTTATTCCATGGTACGGAGTCATACCCGACGGGATAGGTTGACGCGCATGAAACGGAACAAAATCGTCCTTAATTAAGCTAATGGGAGAGCGCAAATCGATCATCGCGACCATGTTAAAGGTACAAGGGTTACCACTGCTGTCCTCAACGATATAGTTCAAGGATGCTGTGTACGGCTCCCTACCAGCGATGGACTGGACAACGTTCGTCGTCACCGCAGGGGTCGGTCGCCCTCCTGCCTGCTCCATCGGACAAGTTGCGGCCCTATAGGCCCTGGCGCCGCACCGGCTGCACGTCCCCTTGTCACGAGCCTGTGGCCGCTGACACGCCATCGCCACATCGTGGCGCCGTCGCTGCACCTTTCGTGCGCCTCGGAAGGTCCACCTTGCCGTCCCTCCAATGCGTAGGCTCCCTGGCATCCTGATCCAACGAAAGCATTTCGAACCCTTCCAGCAGGTCCTCCTGCGTCTTGAATCTGTGCATTCGCGCCTCCGGAACTCCGTCGATAGCATACTCGACCAGCTCAGCTTCCGGGGCCGGAACTCGATTCGCCAGTATCGCCTTCTCATGCAGATACTGTGCGAAAGTCTCGCTAGGCTTCCACACTCTCTCCTCAATCCTTCTCCGCAATATCAATCGATTTGGTCGCAGATTGAACATGCGGTCCATTTTGCCACAAGCTCAGCTGTAGTCATCTGCAAGTACGTCGGAGAAGAGTGGAACCAGGCCAGCGCCATCCCTTTCAGCTTCATGCTCACCAATATCTTCACCGAATTTTCGTCCAATTCGAACGTAGTGCGCAGAAACTGTACCTACGTCCTCCAGTTTTCGAAAGTATCAGCCTCACCGCTGATATCAGGCAGCTTTTCACTAATTTCCCTCACTCGTGGGCCCGACCGACGGGGCGCCGGATTGTAACTCCCTCTGTAATACGTCTCTCTCCCGTCGGAGAAGATCGAGTTCTCTTCGGGCGTGTTCAGGAACGTAGTCACGCGCTTCCACATGCCCGGTCCTTTCTTCCCGGCGAGGCTCACTATGTACGGAACGCATATCCATACCACTCTCCCTCGTCGAGTCAGATGCACTATCTTGGGGCAGCTCTAACGCCGCAGTACCCTGTTCACTGTGCACAAACCACGAGTCAACGTCCGTCGCCGACAGCCGCGTGAGCAACTCGGCCTTCGAACCAGCCGTCGGGAGGTTCAACTTTTTCAGAAACTCTTTCAACTGTGAAACGGTGTACGATGAAAGCTTTTCCATCGTAAACGAATGCACGAAGTCAATTACCACTTAAAGCCTCGGTATGCACACAGCTCCACGAGGTGACTTGGACAAATTGTTCTCGATTTCGGTATGCACTAAGTTCCACGAAATGACACCACTTGTTTTCAATTTCGGTATGCACACAGCTCCACGAAACGACACCTTATTCTCGGTTTCGGTATGCACACAGCTCCACGAAACGAGATCACCAAAAAAACAACTGTCAACACAGGGCGGAACAATTTCTAACGCCACTGTCCACGAGTCACGACGACGTCTGTACACTATCAACTATTATAGTCTCAGAACACGAACAACAATAATAAAAAAGATGAACTGATCGCGAAAATTCGATCCCACTTCTGATAAATACTGTGGGGAAAGGATTCAGGATTTGGCAAAGCCGAAGACAAAAACTGTTAAATACCGTTGGTCGATCTTACGATCATTCTGGCTTTGTTGTAGATTTGCACGAGGTGTGTGTGCCGACTAAAATGTTGTTAATTGCTCGAAGGACCAGCCGGAATATATGCCATATTCCGGCACTATGTATAGCGAAGTAGAAGGAACGAGAGTGTTCTGTCGTGTTCTTTGGTTTTTGGGTAACTGCTTTATTTTACAAAACGTGTGAGTTATACTAAAATGAGTAACGGGTGTCGACCAATCAGCGTGTTCGCCTGCTGGTGCTCGGTTTGCAAGGTCTGCATACCTGGCACATGGTCAAGCCGTGTGCTGAGGATTGGGCGTCCTTTTATAAACAAATGCCGTCATCGAGACGGCAACGCATATCACGGAGGGCCCGAGGTGTCATTGCCTCGGTGCCCGACCCATCTCAGCAGGAATCCGAACCCTGTATTCCCACAGTATATAGGGACCTAATGATAAGTGTCAAATATTAGCCGCAGTTACAAAAACTAGTGTGCGCTTAAGACCGCACGACCGAAGTGTAAACTTTTAAACTTTTAAACTTAAACTTTTTGTATATCTTGATACGAATTGTGCTCATGTAATATCTTTCAAGTATTCTGGTCTTTTCTCGTACTTATCAAACCAGTTTTGTTTCCAATAATCATTACTATCACCTTCTAATTTACTCAACTCTTCCATAGTTTTTCTTTTCTTACTCGCTGACGTTCAATTGGCCATACTGTTGGAATATATACGATAATTAATGAAGTTTTTGACATTGGTTCCCGTAGTACATACCAAGCAGCTTCTTGACTGGTGATCTCTGTATGATTTAGTATGTTCACACTTATGTTTTTGGTTATCTCAATGATATCAAATTCCGGATGTCCATTCATTGTTTCGATTATTTTCCTTTGCAAGTGACTTACACCCCTATTTGTTTTATTTACATATTCTACTACATAAGCTGCTCATGAATATTCTTCTGTCATAAATTGGAAGTCTGTATTGGATTTAACAATATTAAATGTGAATGGATTGAAAGGATTATGCCATTTTTCGAAAGGTTCTCGTTTTACGAAAACTTTTGGTTGTAGCGCGGTGCTTAAGGGAGGTAATGCACCGGGCGGCCGCCAGACTAGCGCCCCCGTCACCAGGGTTACCTGCACCCCCGCTACCAGACCAAACCTTATGCGCCTACGCGCTGACTTTCCCCCTCCACCAATCGCACTGGCCCAAGACCTCCCGCAAAGAATAAAAAGGGCCCCGGCGACAGCTTTTTATAGACAAGCGAGTTCGCTGATTGTGGGAGCTTGGTTGTATCGATGGTGGAAGAAGGAAGCGACGGGACAAGAAAGGAAGGAAGAAGGTCCTAGGCCTGCTAGCGGACTCGTCAGTAAGGCGTACTAGCAGGCCCTGCCTTAGACACAAGGATAGTAGGGAATTGTCGGAGGTTATATATATAGTCGTGGTGCTTATCACTAGGTTTACGGAACCCGTCAATTTGACGCATTTCAGAATTCGAAAGACAAAGATTAAGGCAGATCCGTTAATATTATATAACTAAATTAATTATATTTCATTTCGAAATTAGGCGAATTAAGTTTTTAAAGAAAACGCGCATTATTATTGGCAATCGTTGAGCCGAGGGTAATCGGTAAAAATAAGTGCTCAAACTTGTCCGTAAACCTAGTGTTATATAACCACTTTCGGGAGCCGGATCGTCGTGCTCGTCCCCTAGCGGTGTATGTGGGAAGTGCCCCCACACTGATCCTAAGACGCTCCCTTGTGCGGACCTCTAAAGATCAAGAACTAGCCCGGCTCCGGCATTGACTATCGATATTATCGATGGCACTATCGATATTATCGATGGTTGCTACTATCGAAAACTATCGATAATATATGTTTACTATCGATAGTACATCGAAAATGTGGGTTGACATTCGTAATGCCGAGAATTTAAAAATGTTTGGTAATTTGATGATAAGCATTTGTTCTATAACTGACGATTCCGATAGTATTAAGTCATTAAAGGCTGGCTTTCTGTGTGATCTTGCGTACGAAAGAATCTGCAATTCAAAGAATATTATATCCTTTGTACAGGATTGAACTGTAGCTGCGCGTTTTTAGGAGAGCGCTCGCTTCCTCTGCGCCCAACGTCATTTCCTTGGCTGCCAGAGAGAGCGCTCATCCTTACATTACTTATGTATGTACTACATATGCATACATATCACATTCCATCACTATCGATAATTATCGATGGTCGATGGTCCAACTATCGGAAATTATCGATAGTGCTGACCATTGATATTTCTCCACCACTACTAACCACTGTCTGATCTTCGCTCGGAAAACTCGGCTCTCTTGTTCTACCTCGTGAGCCTGACGATCTCGGCTCCCGAGTTTACCCGAACTGAGCGTGTCGCGTTGACCGTGTCGTGCTGAGCGTGTCGCGCTGAGCGTGTCGCGTGGACCGTGTCGCGTTGACCGTGTCGCGCTAAGCGTGTCGCGTTGATCGTGTCGCGCTGACCGTGTCGCGTTGACCGTGTCGCGTTGACCGTGTCGCGCTGAGCGGGTCGCGCTGAGCGGGTCGCGTTGACCGTGTCGCGCTGAGCGGGTCGCGTTGACCGTGTCGCGCTGAGCGTGTCGCGTTGACCGTGTCGCGCTGAGCGTGTCACGTTGACCGTGTCGCGTTGAGCGTGTCGCGTTGACCGTGGCGCGTTGACCGTGTCGCGCTGAGCGTTCCTCGAGTTTACCCGAAGCCTGACGCGCTGAGCGTTCCTCGAGTTTACCCGAAGCCTGACGCGCTGAGCGTTCCTCGAGTTTACCCGAAGCCTGACGCGCTGAGCGTTCCTCGAGTTTACCCCAAGCCTGACGCGCTTCGGTTCCTTGACTTTACCCGAACCCTGACGCGTTTCGGTTCCTCGAGTTTACCCGAAGCCTGACGCGCTTCGGTTCCTCGAGTTTACCCGAACCCTGACGCGCTTCGGTTCCTCGAGTTTACCCGAAGCCTGAAGCGCTTCGGTTCCTCGAGTTTAGCCCAAGCCTGACGCGCTTCGGTTCTTTGACTTTACCCGAAACCTGACGCGCTTCGGTTCCTCGAGTTTACCCGAAGCCTGACGCGCTTCGGTTCCTCGAGTTTACCCCAAGCCTGACGCGCTTCGGTTCCTCGAGTTTACCCGAAGCCTGACGCGCTTCGGTTCCTCGAGTTTAACCCAAGCCTGACGCGCTTCGGTTCCTCGAGTTTACCCGAAGCCTGACGCGCTTCGGTTCCTTGACTTTACCCGAACCCTGACGCGCTTCGGTTCCTCGAGTTCACCTGAAGCCTGACGCGCTTCGGTTCCTTGACTTTACCCGAACCCTGACGCGTTTCGGTTCCTCGAGTTTACCCGAAGCCTGACGCGCTTCGGTTCCTCCAGTTTACCCGAAGCCTGACGCGCTTCGGTTCCTTGACTTTACCCGAACCCTGACGCGTTTCGGTTCCTCGAGTTTACCCGAAGCCTGACGCGCTTCGGTTCCTCGAGTTTACCCGAACCCTGACGCGCCTCGGTTCCTCGAGTTTACCCCAAGCCTGACGCGCTTCGGTTCCTCGAGTTTACCCGAATCCTGACGCGCTGAGCGTTCCTCGAGTTTACCCGAAGCCTGACGCGCTTCGGTTCCTCGAGTTTACCCCAAGCCTGACGCGCTTCGGTTCCTCGAGTTTACCCGAAGCCTGATGCGCTTCGGTTCCTCGAGTTTACCCGAGAAGAGTTCGGTTATGGCGGCCATCGAGACAGGTTGCCTCGGGATCGGCGGTCGGCTTTCGCCGTCAGCCACCTCCGCGCCGATGGAGGTCCGGCCTTCGGTAGTGAAGGGTGGCCTGAATATGCCCGCGCGGTCCGGCCGTGATGTACGGATGCAGACGCAGGTGCAATCCCGGCTGTTCTGTGCGATGCAGCCGGCCGACCGGGTTGCGGAGGGGCAGAGGGGAGTGCACAACATTCGGCTCCCTTGGTTAAGCCCCCGGGTCTCCCAACATGAGATCTAGGGTAGGGGACCTCCCTCCGGAAGACGGATCCCAGGAGTTTGGCGAGTCCGAGATGGAGTGTGGTTCACG
Organism: Nomada ferruginata; assembly: GCA_963583965.1. Lineage (NCBI taxonomy): Eukaryota > Metazoa > Arthropoda > Insecta > Hymenoptera > Apidae > Nomada > Nomada ferruginata. The sequence continues at coordinate 9,837,807 of OY757222.1, forward strand.
GAGAAGGCGCGAAGGGACAACTGTCGGACATCTTAGGTTACCTTTATTCCCGCCATTACTATGGGACGCACAGCCACATCCACTATCGCGCAGCAGCGACGCAGCGTGGTATATTAGGTAAGCCTCCAGCCATCATAAGAGTAGGTTAACATCTGCCTGTCACAACAGATCTGGCAGAACCACTCAACACAAGACACCGAGGAAATAGTAATAAGAGAGGCGATGGCAGGAACCCACGGGATCCTGGAACCGCCCCCCTCAGGTAATTAATCACGCTAACGGAGTAACACCCCAAACTCCTCCCGTTGGCGTTGTTGACAACGACGACACCCACCGTTGATGCACACCCGTAGATCCGCGATGCAGGTGGAGGAAGACCTATCCCTATCCGGTGCACCCCCTGACGAGAGCGCAAATAATTGGTGCTCTCCACCCGTGGGACAACTCCAACCAGATCAAGGGAGGAGTGGCGGCATAAACGCCCCCACCTTGAGACCGCGGATCTATTAAAATGTAACGGCAAGGAGAGAATATGACACTTTATATGATCTACTGCAGGGAATAAATAAACTAACTCCTAAAGGTGTAAGATCTGTACTTACCTCCATACTACTCACATGCGGTGCTCCTATACACAAACATGATAGGACCAATAAAAATCAACCTGTGACCGCACAGGACCAAAAGGTAACGAATCCCTCCCATGAACCCTTCATGGGGAAGGCAAGCTAACCCAACACATAAATAAATAAAGGAACGCTAATATCTAGGCAAGAGCTTTATTTATTTAGGCTAGTCAATACTGACACCCCCCTCAGGGGATAATACAATGAAGGTGGAGAAGGCGCGCCGAGTCCTCCTCGGTCGCGATGCCGGGCAAATCCAAAGGGCTCTCTGGTTCCGGTAGATGCAGGTGTCCGACGGGCCCGGCGCACCGCCTCGAACAAATGTTGGCAAGCCGACAAGACAGAGGCGGGATATCCGCCGGAAGCTCCAGCCGGCCCTGCCCCACGAGCCCCAGCCCCTATGGAGCCCTCACCATGGAGCCCCCCAGATCCGGTTTGGCGGGGTGATCTGTCACCCTGACTCCGGGCGCGGGTTGTGGCCTCCGGACGTTGGCATTGGCGCTGACGCTGGCGTTGGCGTCGTGTTCCCCGGGTGGAACGAACTGCTGGCCGTCGCTCCACATACACAGATTGACTCGTAGGACCCCTGCTCTCCAGGGTGGCTCCCCGGAAAATAAAGGTCACGTCATCTCCCCAAAGATGCATGTCAAATTGTACCCGCCCCCGGGGCAGAGGGATGGCAGTGATCAACTGCATCCCAGTCCGAGGGGGGTTGACCACCTCGGGTCCCCTGCCCCTAGGACGGTCCTCCCCTGCGTGCTCACAGGGGTTCCCAGTGCCACCCACATAGCATGAGCACCGCCATGCCGAGCAACGATGGCACCGGTGGGCCATGGATCCATCTGGAAGGAGCATAAATATCTTTAATCAAGTGCACAGTAAAGGACATACACCTCAGTCAAGGAAACATTAAACCCAGCCGGAAAGTCTAGATGATGGACTTGAATGACCCTGCCGCTACAGGTATGGATGCATCAGACAGTTCCACCACATGGCCTCCATCTGGAGTGTTCCTAATAATAGCTGAGACCACCTCTGGAGAAGCGATTTAGTACATAATCTACAGACAGGAAGAGCAGAATTTAATTCAACTAAACACTGAGTAACGACCACTGTACTATAGGAATATAACAGGAAACGGATAGAAACGGAGGTTACTACAACCCTAACCCCGTACGACAACAGTAATAAGTGCAGAGGGACGAGATTTTAACATAACTCAAACCCGACGCACTTTCAACTTTTCTGATATCTTCCATTCTAACAAATAACCGGACACGGCTCCAAACGTCCCGTTTAACGACCAATAAGTGCCGGTTGTATGGGAGAATGGAGGCAAGTGGAATAACTGCGAGCGTCCGCCATGGATTGGCTAGACCAAGAAAGGCAACCCGAATGGGGAGATGCCCGCGAACTAAACCCGATGAGAAGCGGAACTCGATGGGACAAGAGAAGCGCAATGCGGGTTATCAGCTCGCAGGGGCAACCCCATATTCCCGACAGCAGCTTCTTCCACTAGATACGAGAGGCGAGATATATTAGACACAACAGATCACAGTCACAAACCAAGGTGTAAGGCAACGTGCCGAGGGTTGAATGGCCGCAGTGACGTAAAATTATGCGGTCTCTACCGTTCCCTGCAGGGTACCTGGGGCCACCACTGCAGTATTTTAGTCCCCTTGCCCGGGCAAGAGGCTCTGCCCGGGTCGACCTATAATCTCCTCAGATTCAAATTCTTGGGAAAAAACAAACTGGATTAGACTCTATATATGACTTTGGCAACGGACACGGACAACGAGATTCCCAAATTAAAAGGATAATGATGTCCGAATTAAATAAAAAAGTTTACGGTGCCAGGGATGGATACGCCAGTACCGGTCCGAGGGGTGGTGGGCAAGCGGGCCCCCCCGGATCGTTAACCGACGACCGTACAACAGACAGGAATGGTGAGGAGCAACTACAAGAAGGCTCCATGATAGAGAAAGGAGGGAGGGCGGGGGGCCGACTACGCACTCAGCGTACACCTCCACCTCAAACCACGGCGGAACCCGATTCGGAATCGGATGAAAGATCGACGACACAGTCGGTCGTATCTTTCTCCACCCGACATGGGGGTACACCAACCCTCCTCGACACCGACACGGAGGAGGAAGTTGCCCGTCGGCGCAAGGAGATAACTCCGGGCAGAGCAACCCACTTCACCGGTGCGATGAGGGTCATGGAAGAAACCTTCCACACCCCGATCGGGAAGTACCCCCCAGAATACGTCACAACACATCACATGGGCAATTCAGGCGGGTCTGTGGTTCAAAAACCCAGCCCGATCACAAGACTTCCCTGGGAGATGGCGTCTCATCAGGCACCCCCAATCCGAATGGGAGAAATGGGGATCCCGAGTCCATCCCTCCCCAAGACGAGATTGATAAGGAGTCCACCGCACCTTACGGTGACGCCTCCCCTGAAAATGCCAAACTCGAAAGAGAAAGTGGAGTCGACAGACAGACAGACTGTCTCCCCTCCGCTTGCAGGGAAGAGGAGCTCTCTCAACTCTACGAGCCCCAAGGAGGCCAAATTACAGCCAGGTGAACCCGTGGTCTCTCAAAGGGAGTTATGGGCGATATTGGCTGAGATAGAGATGCTGAGGGGGAGGGCCGAATCCTCCGCCAAGGCATTCATGGAGTATGCGGCTAAAACAAAAAATGTTAAAGCCGCGATGAGAGAGAAGAGCGTCCAGGTGGTGGCCGCTCTTGGCAACGTGAAGCACAAAATCATGGTTGCCAGAAGGATCCCCACTGGGACTATCCCAGCTCATCATAAACCCTCCGTGAAGCCTCCCTCCCCTCCCTCCCAGGGTAAGGGGACCAGGGCGAAAATAAACGCGGGTACCCAGACCGGCGCCTCGGTTGAGGGGAAAGCGAGGACAAAAGTGGGGCAAATGGATACCCACCGCCCCCACATAACCCCTGTGGAAGGGGATACAACGGAGGGCTCTATACCGCACCTAAAGAGGAAACTGGTGAGATGCCCACCAGAGGAGGGTGCAATCAAAAAATCCCGACCGGGAGTGGCATCCACCTACGCGACGGTGGCGGGCAGCCCTCCTCCCACGGAAACGCCAACGGAATCTCAGACTGAGTCTGACTTCAAGGAGGTCCGGAAAAGGCGGAAAAATAGAAGAAGGAGGGGGAAACGCCTCCACCACCCGCGGGAAGCGCGCCGCAACCCTCACGGAGTGCTCCCCTTGTGGAGGGGCGCCCAAGGCCCAAACCCCCCAGAGAACCCAAGGTGGAACTCAAAAGGGGACCGACGACCTCCAAACCCCCACGGAGACGGCCTCCGAAGGTCAAGCCGGAGGCCATCCTCATCAAGGTGAAGGAGGGCACCTCCTATCTCGAGACAGTGAGGGAGCTCCAAAGAAAGGGGAAAGCCTGCCTGGGAGAAGCAAGCGGGGTCAGGAAAACCCGCGATGGGCACGTTCTCATAGAACTGTCCAAAGCCTCTAGGGCGGGCACCGTAGCCGAGATGCTGGGCAAAGCTCTCGGTGAAGCCACGCCGGTTGCCCCACTGCAGGCGAAGTCGACAATAGAACTGCGAAATGTCGACCCCACAGCAGAGGTATTGGAGATCCTTGAGGGGACCGCTCAAGCCCTGGGAGCAGAGCTCAAGGACCTCCACTTAAGGACACAGAGGATGACGCCGTCTGGTACCCAGACGGTGATCCTCGACATGCCCTCCGACGCCATACCAAAGGACCTTGGACCCCGGAAAATCAGGATCGGGTTCACCATGGTGACGGCAAAGGTGCTCCCGAAGGTCGTTAGGTGCTTCAGGTGCCACGCCTTAGGACACACAAGTTTTGCCTGCAAAACCCTACCGCAAGGTAAGGAGAGATGCAGGAAGTGCGGCTCAACAGAGCACTCCATAAAGGAGTGCACCAATGAGCCGAAGTGTACCCTCTGCGAGGCACAAGGCCTCCAGGGAAAGAAACTGCGGCACGTGGCCGCATCACTCGGCTGCCCGCAATACCAGAAGGTTGCACAGGGCCGACGGGGACAAAGGACCCGAAATGCCTAGGACCATGGTAATCTTACAAATAAATCTGAATAGATCCCGCCTCGCGCAAGAACTCCTGGTGCAGCAAGCATCAGAGTTGAATGCCCACGCGGTGATCATATCAGAGCCATATAGGCAGAGGAGGGAGTGGTGCAATGACTCCACCGGGGACGCGGCCGTGTGGATAACAGGCTTTAACGGTCACATGGCGCGCCCCGTTAGCTACACTCCACTCCCCGGCATAGCAGTAGGAATGCTCGAGGATACGATCCTCATAAGCGGCTACTGCTCGCCAAACATCACGCAGACAGAGGTGGAGGGATACCTAGACGACCTACAGGAGACGCTGGGAAACTCCACCTCATGGGGAAGCCGTTTAATTCTGGCGGGCGACTTTAACGCCAAATCCCCGGCCTGGGGAGGTCGCAAGAATGAACGGAGAGGCGCATTACTGGTCATAACCATTAGAGCGCAACTCGTCCCTGTTCGACCTCGGGGGATGTTCACCTTTTACAGAAATGGTGGGACATCCTTCCCCGACATCATGTCTGTAGACAGGATGACCCTGAGAGGCCTGCAGAAGAGTGAGGTTCTGGACACCTACTCTGCCTCAGACCACCGATATGTTCTTTACACCTTCGAAGAATCGAGGCGTAGCCAACCCCCTCGGGTGGCCTGGGGACCATTCTCTCTCAAGAACGCGAAGCCAGAGGAAATCCTCGAGGCATACGACGTGCTGAGTAGAGAATCTTCGATTCAGAAATTAAAGGGCCCCCCTTCGCAGGTCCCCCCACCTGACAGAGACCCGGATTGCTCTCCGGAGATGATGCAATCCAGACTCGAGAAGGTGTGCGAAAGAACCCTGCGAAGGAAGATGCTACCGAAAGGCACGAGGAAACCAAACTTCTGGTGGAACGATGAAATCGCCAATCTTAGAATGGCGACGTTCCGAGCCAGAAGAAAGTACCAAAGGGCCAAAAAGAAGGACCATCCAGATACCACAAACCGCCTTGACCAGTACAGGTCAATAAGGAAGAGTTTGCAGGCTGAAATCTGGAAGAGCAAAGAACAATCGTGGTCTGAGATCTGCGCGATCCTTGACCAGAATCCGTGGGCACGACCCTACAGGGCAGTGATGTCAAGACTGAGGAAAGCGAGAGGTATGGTAACCCTCCCGGCGGGAAAGGTAGAGGAGGTGCTCAATGCCCTCTTCACCACCACAAGACCGCCAGAGGAGGTAAAACCATGCCCAGATTTCGCCCCAGCATACGACACCTTGTGCACGACCGTAGTCACCCAGGAGATGGTGACGAAAGCGGCTAAAGCGCTTAAGGTCGGGAAAGCACAAGGGATAGACGCTGTACCGACGGAAGTGGTCAAGCTGATTGCCGAGAAATGGCCGGCTGACCTCGCGACGATGTGTCGCATGACACTGGTCGGGGGAACCCTCCCACGCACATGGAAGACAGGGTGTGCCTCCATTCTAGGCGGTTGAACGCATTCCTAATGTCCGTAGTAACGAGCGCACATAGTGTGCCCGTACTTTGGCATGCATGCGCGAACCGCGTAACCTCCCTTATTGCGTCTCATGTTCCTACGCCCCTTCTAAAGCCGTATTGTCGGCAGTGGAAGGGGTCGCGTCCAATTTGCGCTTCTAGGGCATCCTTCATCACGTATTCCCAGAGCTTCGATAGCGCTGGCAATACGCTGATGGGTCTGTATTCAACCGTCTAGAATGGAGGCACACCCTGGCCGAACTTGCCCGGAGAGGAGTCTCCGATGACCTGATAAGGGTCATACGGAACTACTCCGAGGATAGGCGAGCGGTGGTCCATACCCCGGAAAGAACGGTGAGTCTGCCGATCTATGCTGGAGTTCCACAAGGTGCAGTGCTTGCACCGATGCTGTGGAACTTGGTATACGACGGTGTCCTGACGCTCGCGAATGGCCTGTGGAATACAGCAGCATTCGCATATGCGGACGACCTGGCACTCACGATCTCGGCAAGGAAGGTGGAAGAACTCCAGTTCCGGATAGACGTCGGTTTGAGGCAGATCCGAGAGTGATTCACTCATATGAACCTCGAGATCGCCCCCGAAAAAACCGAGATCATTATACTTGCGGGGAAAAGAATCCATAGGATAATCGACCTGGACTGGGGCGAGTCCTCCTTGAGGACGCAGAGCACTGCGAATTACCTCGGAGTAGTACTCGACAACCAGCGCAACTACAGGCACCACATCGCCAAAACCTGCGCGAGAGCGGAGAAGATGGTGACGGCGGCCATCGAGGCAGGTCGCCTCGGGATCGGCGGTCCGGTTTACGCCCTCAGCCCCCTCCGCGCGGATAAACGACAGCCTCCGGCCGTGAAAAGGGCATGGAGATGCCCCCGCGGACCGGCTGGGATATACAGGTGCAGCCGCAAGCACAAACCCAGCTGATCTGTGCCATGTGGCCACCACGGAGCGGTGCGACGAGGAGATCACACAACATTTGACCCCCTTCGTCAAACCCCGGAGTCTCCCTACCTGAGGTCCAGGATAAAGGACCTCCCTCCGGATGCCAAAACCTGGGAGGTAAACGAATCCGAGATGAAGGGCAGTAGACGGAGAATCCACGAAGGGTTAAGTGTCAAATATCTTAGGTTACCTTTTTTCCCGCCATTATGGGATAATCAACCTCCAGCTCACAGCAGCGACGCGGTGCGGAATAATAGGTAAGCCACCAGCTGTTACAAGATTAGGTTAAACACCTGTCATAACAATACGCCTGGCAGTACTCCTCATCACATGATACCGAGGAAATAGCAATAAGAGAGGCGACGGCAGGAACCCACGGGATCCTGGAACCGCCTCCCCTCAGGTGACTACGCCAACGGAGTAACACCCCGAACTCCCCCGTTGGCGTTGACGATGGGACAGCGACGGCGACGGCGACGACGACCCCCGTCGGTGCACACCCGTAGATCAGCGACGCAGGTGGAGGAAGACGCACAGAGACAATCTATGCTGAATCACACCTTCCGCCTGATACGGTGCACCCCCCTGACAAGAGTACAAACAACGGGTGCTCCCGCTGGTTAACTCCAACACCAACTTGATCCAAGGAGGAATGGTGGCGGAAACGTCTCCACCCCGAGTTCATGGAACTATTAAAGGTAATGACAACGAGAGAACGTGATACATTATGATCCACTGTAGGGAAATAAACAACTAAAAACCCCTAAAGGTGTAAGATCTGTATCCTTCTCCACACTACCCACTTGCGGCGCTCCCATGCACCACCAATATATTAGATCCACCAAATTAAAATCAACCGATAATCCACTCAGGACCAAAGGAATTGTACCTCTCCCATGAACCCCTCAGGGGGAAAAGAGTAAAGGGAAACAAACACGATAAATAAATAAAGGAACGCAAATAACCAAGCAAGAGCTTTATTTATTTATTTATGATAAACTATACTGACCCCCCCCCCCCCTAGAGGATGATACAATGGAGGTGCAGGAGGCGTGCCAGATCCTCCTCGGTCGCGACACCGGGCAACAACCAAAAGGGCTCCCCTGCGCCGGCAAAGGTGGGTGCCCGACGGGCCCGACGCACCGCCTCAAACAACTGCTGGCATGCCAACAGGACGGACGTGGGATACCCACCGGAGGCTCTCTCCGGCGCTGCTTCTTGGGCCCCCCACCCTGGAGCCAGCCAGATGTGGTACTGCGGGGTGTCGTGTGACCCTGGGCTTGGGCTCGGGTTGCGGCCTCCGGACGCTGACGTTGGCGCTGGCGCTGTCGGTGGCGGCGTGTGCTCCTGGTGGCTGCCCGCCTCTCCACAAACACACTTTGATTTGTGGGCCCCCTGCTCTCCAGGGTGGCCCCCCGGAAAATAAACGTTATATCCTCCCCCCAAAGATGTAAGTCGAACTGCACCCGCCCTCGAGGCAGAGGGATGGCAGTGACCGGCTGCATCCCGGTCCGAGGGGGATTGACCACCTCGGACCCTCTACCCCTGGGTTGGACCTCCCCCTCACGCTCACGAGGGCCACCCATGCCACCCTCGCAACATGGGCACTCCCCCGCCAAATAACGACGGCACTGATGTGCCGTGACTTCGCCTGAAACAAACATAAATATCTTAGATCAAGTACATAGCAAAGGATATATAACTCAGATAAGGAAACATTAAACCCAGCCGGTTAGCGTAGATGATGAACATGAACGACCCGGCCGCTACTGGTATGGATGCACCAAACAGTCCCCCACACGGCTTCCCGCTGGAGTTTTCCTGGTTACAGCTGAGCCCACCTTAGGAGAATGCAATTAATACCCAATCTACATACAGGGTGAGCAGCACTAACCCAAATTAAACATGGAGGTAACGGCCACTGTACTGTACGATTAAAATAAGGAACGGTTAGAAATGGAGGCTATGAATACGACAACCCTAACCCTACACGACAAAGTTTAATAAGTACAGAGGGACGAGACACCTTCACAGTACAAACCCAACGCACTTCCAGCTCTCCTCGTGCCTTCCATTCTTACAAGAATCTTGGACGACCCTAAACGTCTAAAGGCGAATCTAAACGTCCGTGTAAAGGCGACTCTAAACGTTCCTGTAAAGATAAAGGAAGTGTCGGTAGACAGGAAGGAAGAAGCAATTAGGTCGAACACGAACATCCGCCATAGATTAATCGGACCAAGAAAGGCAACTCGAATGGAGGAATGCCCACAAACTAAACCCGACGAGAAGCGGAACTCGATGAATCAAGAGAAGCGCATGGCGGGCGTCCAGTTTTCAGGGGCAAACCCCCATTCGAGACAGCTGACCTTCCACCAGAGGCGAGAAAATAATCGGGAAGACGAGGTTTCCAACGATACCACGCCCGACCGAAAATCCGCACATACTAGACCACAGTCACAAACCAAGGTGTAAGGTAACGTGCCGAGGGTTGAATGGCCGCAGTGACTTAAAACTATGCGGTCGCAAACGTTCCCTGCAGGGCACCTGGGGCCACCACTGCAGTATGTTAGTCCCCTTACCCGGATAAGAGGCTCTGTCCGGGTTGACCTAATATTTCCTCGGTATATATACTAATGGGTTAATTAATCAAAACATGGACTGGACACATATACGACATTTGGCAACGACACGGAAAACGAGAACCCTAAATAAGACTGATATGTCAGAAAAACAGGAGAAATTTACGGTGCAGGGGATGGATAGCCCAGTACCGGTCCGTGGGGTGGTGGGCAAGCGGGCCCCCCCGGATCGTTAACCAACGACCGTACACTATTAACAACAAGCAATAATAACACGACGACGGCAAACACGACAATGACGACGATTCTGATCCCAATAACGAAAGAGGCAACCCCGCCGGGAGGGTTTAGCTTAGAGGAAACCCCCGGTAGAAAGGGCGGCGTGGAGGAGGAACGGCGGCACTCACCGCTTGTCCCCACCCCCATGCCCTGTACGGCGATCCCTGACTCAGAAAATGACGAGAGGTCAACGACGCGGTCAATCGCGTCGCTCTCCTCTCGAACTGGGGACGCCTCCACGCTTTCGGGTTCGGACACGGAGGATGAGGTGACCGCCCGCTGTCGCAGGGCGTCCCTTGCGGTTAGGTCCCCCCTTCACGAAAAAACGAGGAAACCTTCGGAGGACATTTTCCACACCCCAATAGGGAACCTCCCAAGCGAGTACGTCTCATCCCACCCTAGAGGTACCTCGGGTGGAATGATGACTCTTGGGACGGGCACAACCCTCAAAACAGCGTGGACAATGGAACTGGGTAAGACGCCTTCCATCCGGCAGGATGGTACTGGACTACCAAACCCGTTCCTGCCCAAAGCAAAACTCTTCAGGAACCCTCCGGGCCCGGCGGCGACCCCTGCTCGCCAGAAGCCTAGCCTCAGGGAGAAAGTACAGATAGAGTCACCCAGGATCAACCACCCCATCCCGTCACCCCGCACTCCGACGGGGAGCCCGCGGACCCAAGAGGAGTCCCAGAGCAGAGGGATACATGGGGAGGGGGAAGCAGTACCTCCACAAAATGATCTTATGGGGATTCTACGGGATCTGGAGACTCTAAGGAGCCGGGCAGAATCCTCAGCTAAGACCTTCTGGGAATACGCGAGTACCAACAAGAATGTCAAGGCCGCAATGAGGAAAGAGTGCGCCCGGACGGTGGCGGCTCTGACGGCGATGAAGGGAAGAATACAAGAGGTACGGAGGGTGCCAATCACGACACCTTCCCCCCTTCACAAAGACAGAGAGACAGCCCCGCGCCTCTCCAAGGAGGGACTGGGTCCCAATCCGACAATTAACACCGGGACCCAAACAAGCCCCCCGGAGGGAACAGGGAAAGGGAAACCCAGAAGCATTGGCACCTCCTTGACCTCTACCGCCATAGCGGAAGAGAAATCAAAGGACGACTCCGCCATGATGCAAAAACGGAAGGTGAGATCCCCCCCGGAGGAGGGTGCTGCGAAGAAGCCCCGTCCGGATGCGGCACCCACCTATGCCGCGGTGGCGCGCAGCCCCCCGCCGAAGGACACGCTGACCGACACAGAATATAAGGAGGTCAGGAGAAAACGAAGAAATAGGAAAAGGAGGGATAAAACGCCCCCCCTCTGTCAGGGAGCGTCTCACAACCCGCACGGAAATCCCTCCCTAAGGAGGAACACGACAACCCTAAACCCTCGAGGGAACCCAAAACGGGGCCGACACCCCGAAGCAAGTCCCCAAGGAGGAGACCCCCGAAGGCAAAGCCGGAGGCCCTCCTCATTATGGTCAAGGAAGGTGCCTCTTACCTCGATACGGTTAAACAGGACCTACAAAAGGGCAATGCCTACCTGGCAGGGTCAAGCAGGATTAGAAAAGCCCGCGAGGGACACGTTCTCATAGAACTGTCCAAATCAACAAAGGCATACGGGATAGCCGAGTCGCTGAACAAAACACTCGGGGAAGGCACGTTGGTTGCCCCTCTGCAGGCGAGATCGACCGTCGAAATTCGACATGTCGACCCCACGGCAGAGGCCACTGAAATTCTAGAAGGGACAGCACAAATGCTAGGCCTCGAACCAAAGGAATTGCATATGAGGACGATGAGGATGACTCCGGCTGGAACCCAGACGGTGATCCTAGATATGCCGTCCGAGAATATCCCGAACGACCTTAACTCACGAAGGTTCAGGATCGGGTTTACTATGGTCTCGGCGAGAATACTCCCGAAGGTCATAAGATGCTTTAGGTGCCACGCCCTGGGGCATACAAGCATGACCTGCAAAGCCCTACCACAAGGTAAGGAGAGGTGCAGGAAGTGCGGCTCACCAGAGCACTCCATAAAGGAGTGCATAAAAGAGCCGAAATGTACCCTCTGCGAGGAGCAAGGCCTAGAGGGGAAGAAATTGCGGCATGTGGCCGCATCTCTCGCCTGCCCGGAATACCAGAAGGTTGCGCAGGGCCGACGGGGACAAACCCCCCGAAATGCCTAGGCACCTGGTAATCCTCCAGATAAATCTGAACAGATCACGTCTCGCGCAAGAACTCCTGGTGCAACATGCATCAGAGCTGAACGCTGACGCGGTGATCATTTCAGAGCGATATAGACAAAGGAGGGAGTGGTGCAATGACTCCACCGGGGACGCGGCCGTGTGGATAACAGGCTTTAACGGTCTCATGGCGCGCCCCGTTAGCTACACACCACTCCCCGGCATAGCAGTGGGAACGCTCGAGGATACGATCCTCATAAGCGGCTACTGCTCGCCAAACATCACGCAGAGAGAGGTGGAGGAATACCTAGACGACCTACAGGAGACGCTGGGAAACTCCACCTCATGGGGAAGCCGTTTAATTCTGGCGGGAGACTTTAACGCCAAATCCCCGGCCTGGGGAGGTCGCAAGAGCGAACGGAGAGGCGCATTACTACTGGCCATAACCATTAGAGCGCAACTCGTCCCTGTTCGACCTCGGGGGATGTTCACCTTTTACAGAAATGGTGGGACATCCTTCCCCGACATCATGTCTGTAGACAGGATGACCCTGAGAGGCCTGCAGAAGAGTGAGGTGCTGGACACCTACTCTGCCTCAGACCACCGTTATGTTCTTCACACCTTCGAAGAATCGAGGCGTAGCCAACCCCGGGTGGCCTGGAGACCATTCTCTCTCAAGAACGCGAAACCAGAGGAAATCCTCGAGGCATACGACGTGCTGAGTAGAGAATCCTCGATTCAGAAATTAAAGAGCCCCCCTTCGCAGGGCCCCCCACCTGACAGAGACCCGGATTGCTCTCCGGAGATGATGCAGTCCAGACTCGAGAAGGTGTGCGAGAGAACCCTGCGAAGGAAGATGCTTCCGAAAGGCACGAGGAAACCAAACTTCTGGTGGAACGATGAAATCGCCAATCTTAGATTGGCGACGTTCCGAGCCAGAAGAAGGTACCAAAGGGCCAAAAAGAAGGACCATCCAGATACCCCAAACCTCCTTGACCAGTACAGGTCAATAAGGAAGAGTTTGCAAGCTGAAATCTGGATAAGCAAAGAACAATCGTGGTCTGAATTCTGCGCGATCCTTGATCAGAATCCGTGGGCACGACCCTACAGGGCAGTGATGTCAAGACTGAGGAAAGCGAGAGGTATGGTAACCCTCCCGGCGGGAAAGGTAGAGGAGGTGCTCAATGCCCTCTTCACCACCACAAGATCGCCAGAGGAGGTAAAACCGTGCCCAGATTTCGCCCCAGCACACGACACCTTGTGCACGACAATAGTCACCCAGGAGATGGTGACGAAAGCGGCTAAAGCGCTTAAGGTCGGGAAAGCACAAGGGATAGACGCTGTTCCGACGGAAGTGGTCAAGCTGATTGCCGAGAAATGGCCAGCTGACCTCGCGACGATGTGTCGCATGACACTGGTCGAGGGAACCCTCCCACGCACTTGGAAGACAGCGAGGGTGATTCTCCTTCCGAAACCCGGAAAGGACCCGACGACTCCATCGGCGTACAGACCCATCAGCGTACTACCAGCGCTATCGAAGCTCTGGGAGTACGTGATGAAGGACGCCCTAGAGGCGCAAATTGGACGCGACCCCTTCCACCGCCGGCAATACGGCTTTAGAAGGGGCGTAGGAACACAAGATGCAATAAGGGAGGTTACGCGGTTTGCGGATGCATGCTACAGTACGGGCACTCTATGTGTACTCGTTACTACGGACATTAGAAATGCATTCAACCGCCTAGAATGGAGACACATCCTGGCCGAACTTGCCCGGAGAGGAGTCTCCGAGGACCTGATAAGGGTCATACGGAACTCCTCCGAGGATAGGCGAGCGGTGGTCCATACCCCGGAAAGAACGGTGAGTCTGCCGGTCTATGCCGGAGTTCCACAAGGTGCAGTGCTTGCACCAATGTTGTGGAACTTGGTATACGATGGTGTCCTGACGCTCGCGAACGGCCTGTGGAATACAGCGGCCATCGCGTATGCGGACGACCTGGCACTCACGATCTCGGCAAGGAACGTAGAAGAACTTCAGTTCCGGATAGACGTCGGCTTGAGGCAGATCCGAGAGTGGTTCACCCATATGAACCTCGAGATCGCCCCCGAAAAAACCGAGATCATTATACTTGCGGGGAAAAGAATCCACAGGATAATCGACATGGACTGGGGCGAGTCCTCCGGGCGAGGACGCAGAGCACTGCGAATTACCTCGGAGTAGTACTCGACAACCAGCGCAACTACAGGCACCACATCGCCAAAACCTGCGCGAGAGCGGAGAAGATGATGGGTGCCCTAGCAGGGCTCCTTCCAAATACCAAGGGCCCAGCTAGGAAATGTAGGATGCTATACTACAATGTACATATGGGAATCGGTGGTCCTGTATGCGTCCCCGATATGGGCGCAGGCAGCGAGCGCCTGGAAATTCAACGTAACTGCCCTACGTAGAAGCCACAGAGCGGCTCTGATTCTTACCACGACGGCATACCGTACGGTGGCATGTGATGCGCTTTGTGTGTTGGCAGGGAGAATGCCAATACACATCAAAGCCGATGCTCTCTGGAAAATTTATACGGAAAAGACAAATCGCCAATCTACCGACGGCGAACAGGAGGATCCCGCAGGAGGACCCTCCCTCCTCCAATTATATAAGGAAAGGATTTGGGAAGAAGCTACCGCACACTGGCAGGCCAGATGGGATAGCTTCGACCCGACCAACTGGACGCGGAAGCTGGTCAGCTCGGTCCGAACCTTCGAGCGGAAGTCCCCGCCCTCTTCCTGGACTTCCATACGATGCAGCTCTTAACAGGGCATGGCTCGTTTGACAGCTTCAGGAAGAGAATAGGAAGAACGACCAACGAGGACTGCTGCGACTGCGGACATCCGGTGGGGAACGCAGACCACGTACTTTTCCGCTGTGATCGTTGGGCGGAGGAGAGACTCCACCTCACAACCCTCTACGGTGAAAACCTGACGACGACGAACTTGGTCACTCAGATCACCTCGTCGCAAGAAGCCATCCAGAGATTCGCGACCAAGGTGATGAGAACCAGAGAGTCCCAGGAGCGAGAGAGAGAAAAAAGTGGCGAGCCCGCGTACCCTCCCAGGAGGAGAAGGCGCCGCCCTTTTACCAGACTTTTAACGGACCCTTGAAGACCAACAGGCTTCGTCCTGTAACCAGGGTGTCCGGCTCAACTCAAACCATCTGTTGCCGGCAACCTGATGTTGGTTGACTAATCCCAACACGGAAGGAGCCGCTCCAGCAATGAGGATACTCAAACCATCTGATGCCGGCAACCTGATGTTGGTTGACTAATCCCAACACGGAAGGAGCCGCTCCAGCAATGAGGATACTCCGTTGCGGAGCCCCCCCCCCCCTCGTAGTATTACGAAGTATAGGGCCGAGGGGGAGGGTGCGTATCCGATGCGATGGTGCGATAGAGGAGGGGTTTTTAGTGGGTAGTTGCCGCACAACATCCAAGGCAGCAGAGTCCCACATAACCCAGCATGGCTGGGTATGCATAAAGGCATTTTCCCCTCCTCGAACCAAAAAAAAAAAAAAAAAAAATGGAGTTTACCCGAACCCTGACGCGCTTCGGTTCCTCGAGTTTACCCGAAGCCTGACGCGCTTCGATTCCTCGAGTTTACCCCAAGCCTGACGCGCTTCGGTTCCTCGAGTTTACCCGAAGCCTGACGCGCTTCGGTTCCTTGACTTTACCCGAAACCTGACGCGCTTCGGTTCCTCGAGTTTACCCGAAGCCTGACGCGCTTCGGTTCCTCGAATTTACCCCAAGCCTTACGCGCTTCGGTTCCTCGAGTTTACCCGAAGCCTGATGCGCTTCGGTTCCTCGAGTTTACCCGAAGCCTGACGCGCTTCGGTTCCTCGAGTTTTGCCCGAACCCTGACGCGCTTCGGTTCCTCGAGTTTACCCGAACCCTGACGCGCTTCGGTTCCTCGAGTTTACCCCAAGCCTGACGCGCTTCGGCTCCTCGAGTTTACCCGAAGCCTGACGCGCTTCGGTTCCTCGAGTTTACCCCAAGCTTGACGCGCTTCGGTTCCTCGAGTTTACCCGAAGCCTGACGCGCTTCGGTTCCTCGAGTTTACCCGAACCCTGACGCGCTTCGGTTCCTCGAGTTTACCCGAACCCTGACGCGCTTCGGTTCCTCGAGTTTACCCGAAGCCTGACGCGCTTCGGTTCCTCGAGTTTACCCGAAGCCTGACGCGCTTCGGTTCCTCGAGTTTACCCGAAGCCTGACGCGCTTCCTAGCGTGTCGCATCAGACTCATTCACTCCCCAGCAAAATTCTGCGCGTGGCGCGCCTAAAGAAGTTTACACTTCAAAAAACACTAGAAAAAAAAATTACCTGTATGGAATCGAACCCCGGAATTTCCCATTACGAGCCAGCGAACTGTCTCACATCGAAATCGCAGATTATATAACATATTTTTATTCTCATAATGTAAAAAAGTTACGTTCCTTTAATTGTTTATACCTATAAAAATATTGAATAACTATGGCTAATTTTTGACACCTATCATTAGGGCCGTATATACTACCACCTTACACAAGATTGTTAAAATCTGTTTGCGAGAGTACCAAGTTTCCTTGAGTACCCTCGGTTTTGTAATTGAGATTCAATCTAATTATTATAAAGGAATTAGATTGGTGTAAAGTGAGGAGTCAAAGTTTGGTTTCTCTGGATTTAATGTAATTTGTTTGATTACTGTACAAGTTAAAAATGTTTATTGGTGCTTACTCGTCTGTATGTTAATTATATCGTTTGTCCTAGTATTACACCTTACTTCCTTAGCACTTGTTATAGTTTTGTTTTAGTAATACTTTGGCGAGAGCCGTGCGAGAGAGCGATTTGCCTTCGCACTGGTCTATATATAGCTAATCCCAGGTTCCTTTGTAAGAGGAAAGGGAGCGCTCCTGCTTCCGCGCAATAGGGCTGGGAGCAGGAGAACGCGAGCAAGCTGTTGCTACGCGCTTTTAGCTGAATCTTGAACAAAATCGAAGTCTAACGGTTGGGGTTCTTCGCTTGTAAAAGAAAGGCGAATTCGTATAATAGTAAAACATGTTAAATATTAAGGTATGCACGCACGATGTTGTCGCAACGCGAACACGAACGCAAGAGAGAGTGACCGGGATCGAACGGTCCAAACTCAAGCTTATTTGAACAAACGGCGATCGCTAACCAGGCTTGTAGAGCACGCCGACGGAACCCCGTCTTAACAAAACATAACGCGAGTGTGCCTGCACTCGATCCACGACTGTTCATTCTAAGACATATGAGAATGCACAAAATATATTACTTGAATGTTATAAATATTAAAGAGTGCCATAATCGGCAAGATACTTCTCATTGAAAACGGTAGCATAAAAAGCTCTATAATAGATAAAAATGTTTAAAAAATATTTTTAAAACATTTGTAAACAAATATTGATCATTGTCATATAGATAGTAATTAAACAAAATTAATGTAAAAAGAAGGAAACCTGAGGGGGACTCGAACCTACGAAAAAGTTTGTAGAAGTCCTGTCTATGTCCGGCAGGAATCAAAATCTCGGCTCAAGCCAATTCGTTTTGCTGATGGTCAGTATTCTAACGGATGTGGCAACAACGCGACAGAAGGCTCGATAAATTGCGGCAACTATGCCTCACTGGTGTCTGTATTCACGTATTTAGTGAATCGCCATTGGTGGTGTCAAATTATAAATTGCATTTACCAGCTGATTTGTATTTCCATCGACCCTCATGATAACGTTGTTACGTATGAAGAATATTTTCCATACGTCGCCCTCAACGCGTTTTCGAGCTCGCGTCTGTGAAGGGAAAACGCCCTAAAATTCTTTCGTTTATTGTAAACAAATAAGGGGGACCTTAGTACATGCACGGTCAGCTGCATCATGACCCGAGACGGGCGTGGCCCGACGACGACTCTTATATTTCCTTATATGGAAAAGTTCCAGCGCGCCCCACACTGGGACAAACGCCCAATCTAGGTGGAAAAAATTCATAACTCGTTTTGCGATGATCATAATACGGTGAAATTTTATTTTTAAACTTGGGACCTGGTTTTCTAGTGTTTTTAATGTTAAAAACTAAATTACATGCATTAAATACAGGATTTTTAATTTATTATTTATTTTAATTTTTTAAAATTTCATTATTTTAATTTAATAAATAACACATAATAAAATATCAATAAAAGTAATACATAATACAAAAAGATAATGTAATTAGTGCATAATGAGTGTATGTACAGGGTGTTTGAATATATGTGCCGTTTGATGTAGGGTATGGCCGCGCGGAAAGTCCCGTTTTTCGTATAAACCTATATAAAGTTTAGTACGAACAATCTACAGATAAATTTTTTATTCTGTATTAAATTATAACCATTATACTTTACTTTTACAAAGTTTTTTGCCTGATATATTCATTTTTTGTTAAGTTATATAAGAAAATGTGGTGGTATGCCTCGAAATTTACAGGAACTTTAAAACAATAGAACTCAAAGATTAGCAAATATTAGCAACCAAATTTTTGTACATGCATTCTACATAGTTCAAACTTTAGTACCATACAAGTTTCAAAGCGGACTTTTGCGGACTTTGTTAGTTCTACTCTATTAAAGTCAGGTAAACGGCATCAAAAAAATGCTTTTGAAAAACATCCAATAATTATTGTAAACGGCATTATTTTTAAATTTCGTATATTGCTATGTGAACATTCACTTATGCTAATATACTCCATAATGCATAGAAGTTTAAAGAATGGTACTAATTCCTGTCATATAATTTTCTTTACAACGAAAATAAGTGTACGATTTCGTCGTGATCAAGTTTGGAGTTTTCAGAGGTCGATTTCCATACTTAAATAATCACTAAATTAATTATTATGACCATTATTAGTGTCAGCAAACATTCCTTAACAAGAATAAATGAAGATACGACTGTTTCGCGATTTAAATTTTTTCCGCCTAGATTGGGCGTCTGTCCCAGTGTGCGCCCCTGCGCATTTTGGGACCATATAAACCCTTTGGTTTCTACCCTCGGGGGTTCAGAGTAACATAGCCACGCATAGAGTCACGTTGTGTCACGCTTGCATAGAATCAGTTATATCCAGTGAGATTGGGCTTAGCGAACTTCTCGAGTCACACATTAACCCGTTAGAATCCGCTTGTTCGGTTGAAGTTCTTTCGGCATATTCTAATAGCGGCTCTCAGTCCCCGCATCGCCAGTGCGTCAACACCGTGCAAATACTTAGGTAACTTATACACTTTATATTAATTCATCGCGACAGAGACATTTGTATTTATATTGAAAACTCAGAATATAACTTTATACGTTCAGTTATAAATTTCTTTACCCCGTGTTTCGGATAGCTCGATTTTAGATCTTATTCAAACGTAACGGATTAGGATTTTATATTAAAAAGGCACCTTTCACGTATTTCACGAATCACACGAATGTATTTTAGAACGCAGCAAAATAGTAATACGAGTAACATATATAGTAACAATAAAGCACAATTAAATACACAATATATAGTTTTTCTCCGCACACTTAGCTCCTATTTGTAAAACGGTTGTAAGACGTTGTACACCAGCAAGAGTTGTAATTAAGTAAAAGCCGCCGAAAATCTGTATTACCAGTAAAGCTCTTTTGAAACCTCTAAACCTCTAATCGTATCCTTTAAAACCGTCCTATCATACCCTCGCGCAGCGGTATATATACCTCTTTGTGGGGCAAAGGGCAGAAAGCGAAAAGTGGGGAAGAGCGCTCGCGTTCGTCGCCACGGAATAGCGTTAGGCGCGAAGCGAGCGAGCGCCCTCCCCATAAGCGAATCCAGTAATCCAGCGAACACACGTAGATGGGAGTCCACGCATACACCCGCTCGAGATGTATGGCTCCTGCGCTAACGCAATATTCACTCGTTTCTCATTCATAACACTACCCAAATCACACATCACTACATACGCTCTCTGACAATTACACTGAATAACATGCATACACTTTTCAGTCATCACTTATTCTCGCTTTCTCTCTCGCCAACATTCTTACATTCTCCGGGCACTCAGCGGACAGAACAGAGTGACTCGTGTCCTTCCCTTTCATTCTGCAATTTCTACACTCTTTATTACACTTGTCACGCAAGTGTCCAGCTTCACCACATTTGTGACGCAACCTCTCATTCACACTACATTCTCTCATTATATGCCCAAATGCAAAGCACTTGTGGCATCTTAGTATATTCGCAAACTCTTTCACTCTACACGCACACCATCGCACATACACTCTCCCTTCCTTCATCACCACATCACACACGCTCTTACTCATTTCAACAATCACATTACCCACACTCGCATCCTTCTTATTATTTCGGCTTACCACTCTCACTCTTTCCATAAATTTATCTTTTGATACACCACATCCAGCACTTTTCACATTCTTCTCATACAATTCATTCAAAAAACACTCTCACAACACACTCACACTCATTCACAACTTTCAGCCCTACCTTCTTAGGGGACTCTACCTTCAAACCCAGTTCTGCAAACATTCTACATTCGCTAATCATTTTCACTTCTTTTTCACTCGCTGCCTCAATGGCCACACCCCCACTCCTCGTCTTCCGCACAGCACGCACTCGCACATTCAGGTCACCACTCACATTCTTCATTACACTCTCTTTCATCTGCCCGCTACTCATTTTCACACTATCATCCATTGGCATAACCACCACGGCGTACGTTTCCTCTTTCACACGCTCACTCACACCAACCATGCTTTTCATCCGTTCTGTCGCACACACACTCGAACCAGACACACTCGCATAACTCTTACTCACATTCACTCCCTCTTTCATTCTTTTTTCATACTCATCAATTCTGCCCTCTGGTCTCTCATTTCTTAACATCAATCGCACTAACATTTTCTCATACTCACTCTTTTACACACACATTGTAATATATACTCACTCCCCTCTTTACATATCCAGTTCGCTTCTGCAAATACATACTTTCTTAACATCGCACTTCCACTGCTCATCTCACTCACTTCATCCACACGCACACTAGCACTCACATCCATGAATTCACACACACCCACACTGTCGTCCGTGGCGTAGCGCCTCTTTGAACCTCTCATAGGGCTCGCGCTCTTTCCTCGAATCGCGGCCGATCTCCTGATCGAGACATCGCGCATCTCAACGCTGCCACTACCGCCGCTACAACCCCGGACCCCAATATCACCGAGTTTTAAATTTTTGTCCATGAAGTTCCCACGAGCTGAGACGAAATAAACGTCATTCCCCGGGTGACACCCTTTCCGGGGAGAAGGCTCCTACTCTCAAGATGTCGCCTGGTATCTTGAGGTTGGCCGCTAACGGCTGGTGCACCCACCAGCCACGACCCAGTGGTATGGTATTTCCATTCGTCGTTACGTGACAATGCTGGCAATGGCCTCTTCGAGCAGCTGAATTTTATTTTATTGCCTATCACAGACTTCTTCATACGGAGTCGCGATCCAGCCGCGAGGTGAGACGGACGTATAATTGGAACGGTCCGTGCTACCTAGCGAACTAGGAAAACAAGTGCAAATGCGAAATCCGCAGAAAATGCCATCGAAATCTTTCGTTCAGTGGTGTAGACAAATAAACTAAAATAAACTAAGTGTGGAGTGCATAATACATACAGTGTTAAGAAAACGGTGGGAGATAACAGACACTAAGGTGCAAAATAGTAATAAGTAGTGGTAAGAAATTAGTGGTAAGAAATTAGTGCGAAGGGACACTACCGAAATAGCAATAAGAAGTAAGCGTAAGCTTTAGCGATATAATTATAAGTAACCCGGTAGATATAAGTAGAGCAAGGTAACACATAGCAATAAGAGGTAAACACAAGCCGACAGCGAATAAAGGTTAGTGGGTGTAACGGCACGCGCACCAGTTAGGTAAAAAACAGCACTTCAAATTAGTGAAAACAGAAGCGAACGGATGTGACGTACGCGAGCGCCGAACAAAATAGCCGTGCGCGCAGACGCGGAACGACGCGTCACCCAATCACAAAGCCGAATAGAAAAACCGAAACATCCATTGGCTGGAAATCCTGACAAACAAGACAGGGTGCAAGCGCGGCCCACGATGAGCAAGTTAGGGCGTGTGCGCCATTCCCCGAAAGGGAACGCGGCAGTACAAACAAGGATGGCGGATTTTCTTAAAAATGCGTTACCCAAAAGAAACCCCGAAGCGGACATTATGTTTTACTCACCGAGGCCGGAGATAGAGACCACGGACTCCGGCGAAGAGGAGATAACGAAGAAAAAACTTGGAAACAGAGGAAATAAGAAGGAGAAATGGGAACATGTACATGCGTAAACAACGAAGGCGGCGAACGCGCTGGAAACGATCAAATCATACGCACAGGAAGCAAGGAAATACTTGGAAACAATAGAGGCTCTTTGTAAAGAAGGCACACTGACGGCAAAGACCATAGAAGTCCCCATTGAGAAGATGGACGTCATTTTGCAACGCATCAGCGGGGGAATCACGGAGGAAACTAAGAATATCAGAAAAGGATTAGACGAACTTGGCGATATCTACGAGGAAACGGCGGCAGCATATACCAGCTGCCAAACTGAGGCTGCAACGGCACAGAGGCACTAAACAAAGTCAGGAGACAAGAGTGCCTCCAGGAGGTAGAGGTGACAGCAGCCAGAAAAACGGCTGCAAGCTTCCTACTTCTCCAGTTTGCGAAAGGGACGGGAACTGAAAAAGTGGAGGAAATTAAAAATAAGATAGCTAATGTAATGGGGGATGACGTTAGTGTCACAAAGACCTCCAGAAAAATCGTAATGCAAATCAGCGATATAGACCCAGGAGCAGACGACAAAGAAGTAAAAGACAAAATGATGCAAGAGCTACCGGGAGAAGACATAAAAATCCTCCCACTTAAAACGGGGTTCGGAGGGATGCAACGAACGATAGTAACAACAAACGACACAATGGCAGTAAGACAACTAATTGATAAAGGAAGAATCAGAATAGGGTTTGTGTCCTGCAGAATCAAGGTACTACCGACAGTAACCCGATGTTACAGATGCCACAACATTGGACACACGGCCGCCAGATGCACACTAGATAAGGAAATAAAAGAGGTGTGCAGAAAATGTGGGGAAAAAAACCACACGATAAACGAATGCACTGGCAAGGCCAAATGTATTATATGCTCTAGTAACAGGGTCCCCGAGGAAAGGACCGGACACGTAACGGCCTCGCTCGGCTGCCCCGCAATGAGACAGTATAAGCCCGCGTAATGCAGCAACAGCTAAAAATTATACAGGTGAATCTCAACAGGTCCAGGCTGGCCCAGGAGCTCCTGGAACAAGAAATCGCACGGGAGGGATATAACCTGGCGATAGTATCAGAATATAATAGAAAAAAACCAGCATGCCGCCATGCTGGTTTTGCGGTGTGATGGACACGGAGGCGCCGCCTTATGGGTAAGTAAACGATTAGGCCCCAGTGGCAGTGGCCCATCTGGAAGAAACTATACGTCGGTAAGAATCAATAACATCTTAGTGATCAGTTGCTATTTACCACCAAATGATACTCTCCAAGAATACAGAGAAAGGCTGACGGAGATCGCAGGCCGAATACAAGCGCATAGGGGCGAAAGCATGATTGCGGGAGACTTTAATGCAAAATCTCCGCTCTGGGGATGCACCTGGACGGACAAAAGAGGGGAGCTATTAGCCTCCACGCTCATAGCACTGAAAATGTAACCAACCAACCAAGATAGCACCCCAACGTTTTGGAGGGCAGGAAAATCGTCAAAGATTGACTTCCTTGCCACCACCGAAGGCCTAGTCGAAAAAGGCATAAAATCAACGACCCAACTCAAATATAATGCGTCAGATCACAGATATCTCATACACGAAATAGGGGACGCAGAAGAAGTAAACGACACACACCGAGCACGCTGGGATGGATACAAGCTAGATCAGGATAAACTCCAAACCATCATACAAGCCTCGGAAGGAATAATAGAAGAGCTAGACCATCTGCAACACGAGGAAAGAATAGAAGGATGGACACACCTCATGCTAACAATGTGCGACTGAACGATGCCTATAAGAACGCTGAAAGAGAAGCGTAAAAAACAGGAAAATGCGTACTGGTGGAACCACGAGCTATCCACCCTGAGAGGACTCGCAAATAAGTAA
Organism: Nomada ferruginata; assembly: GCA_963583965.1. NCBI lineage: Eukaryota > Metazoa > Arthropoda > Insecta > Hymenoptera > Apidae > Nomada > Nomada ferruginata. The sequence goes on from OY757222.1 coordinate 9,862,203, forward strand.
AGAAGAAGACTCTACAAAGAATACAGAAGGAGACAACCAAACGAGATAAGAATACAGGCGCTACAACGAGAGTGCCAAGAAAACAGGAGGATACTCAAAAACAAAATAAGACGAGCAAAGGGGAAAGCCTGGGATGCGTTCTGCAAAACGCTAAATGAGGATGCGTGGGGAAAACCATATAAAACGGTTATGAAGGCGATCAAAAAAAAGGAAGGGCCAGTCACACTCCCAAAAGAGGAAACTATCGAGACGATCAAGAAACTGTTTCGCACGGAGCCCACAGGCACCCCCCCTGCCCTTGGGGAAATAAGCAGAGAGACCAGGCGCAGAGATATATGTCCGCCGGTAACAGAAGACGAGGAGTTTAAAGCCATGAACAAAATTAGTGCAAAAAAAGCACCTGGCATCGACCAGATGCCAATTGGTGTAATAAGAGAGATTTTTAAAAAGTATCCTCGGAGTATCACAGCAATGTACCAGAGCTGTCTGGAAAGTAGAACCTTTCCGGAAGTATGGAAAGTACAAAAGCTAATATTATTACCCAAGGGAAAGCAGGATACAGAAGGACGCCAGCAGTACAGGCCAATAAGCCTAATTCCAAACAATGCAAAAATATACGAACATATCCTGAAACAAAGGCTGGAAGAGGAAATCAGAAAATAAGGGGACTATGCACAACACCAATATGGTTTCAGACGCGGCAGATCTACAGTGGATGCGCTGATGGAAGTCCAGCGATTTGCAAAAGAAGCAAAAGATTGAAACAAAAGTGCGATAATGGTCACAATTGACGTCAAAAATGCCTTCAACACTCTAAGGTGGACGGATATTGAGAACGCACTTATCCAAAAGGGAATCTCCAAATACCTGGTCAAAACAATAAGCAATTATCTATCGAATCGGAAAATAGTCGCGGAGGGACAAGAAATTATTAGCTGCCCAGTATATGCAGGAGTCCCACAAGGCTCCGTACTAGGGCCCACCCTCTGGAATATCACCTTCGATGAAATTGTGGCAAAATATAATACAGGTAAAGTTAAGTGCATTGCGTACGCGGATGATCTGGCAGTACTGGTGTCTGCAGTGTCACACCAGGTTATAGCCAAACGCGCCGACAAAACGTACTGCGAAATAAAACAGTGGATAAATAAGAAAGACATGGAAATCGCAGAGACCAAAACAGAAATTATGCAAATCGCTGGCCTTAGGAGACACAAGATTGATAACATCACGCTCGATAACAAAATAATAACTGTATCAAAAACCATAAAATATCTGGGAGTTACACTAGACACAGCGGGCACGTACCGAGCGCACGTGGGGGACGCGTGCAAAAGGTCAAATGGCATCACAGCGGCTCTGAGCTCCATCCTTAAAAATACAGGGGGAGTAAAAATAAAGCAAGAAAACTAATAATGAGCGTACCAAAATCAGTGCTTCTGTATGCAGCACCAGTTTTCGCCCACGTATGTAGACATGAGTGGGCAAAAAGGGAGATGAGGGCGGTCCAGCGTAATGCAGCTATGGCATACAGCACGGTGTCAGCCAAAGCACTAGATGTACTGACGGGTACGATCCCAATCGAATTGGAAGTGGCAAGGAGGAAAATATTATACTATAATAAAGAAGGAAAGAAAATCACTGACAGACCTGAAGAGAAGAAACTGGACCCGATATGCTGGGCTATGTATAACAAAATACCTAAAAATAAAGAAATTAAAAACAGTGAATTACACAAAATCATAATGGCGATGTGGCAAGAGGAATGGGACACAGCGAAACAAGAAAGGTGGACACATGAATGGATACCTAATATAGAGAAATGGATAAACCGAAGGCACGGTGCGCTAACATACCATGTAACCCAAGCCCTAACAGGACATGGATGTTTCGGCACGTTCGTACACAAAATTGGTAAAGAAGCAACACCCATTTGCTGGCTGTGTGCAAAAGACCCGGACTACCCCGAGCATACACTCTTTAAATGCATAGGAACAAAAAGCATAAAAATGATACACCTACCAATGGAGGCACAAAGCATGACGCCAGGAAAACTACTGGAATGGGCCACACAGAAAAGAACAAACTGGCTTAGGTTCGAAAAATGGGCACGAGGCATAATAACGATTAAAGAAGTAGTGGAAAGACAGAGGGAAAAACTAAAAATAAGAAATGAGATGAGTCATGATACCGACCTGGGTTAATACAAAACAGGTGCAGGGCTCAACCAAGAGGCCATGTACACATGCAAAAACAGACACCTGGAAACAAAATGCTCCTAAAAACCAGGAACAGGAAATACCACTTTGTACAAATGGATAGCATGGAGTGTATAGCGGGGGAGACCGTGAATTGTCCTCGGATGCGAGACGTGGACAAGTGAATGAACAATGTGGCGAATGTGTGTGCACCGTGCAATGGATAAGCAAGGCGTCGACGGCGGTGGCTGCGTCGCCTTCGTGGTAAGTTATAATTGTGCAGGTGTCACTTACAACTTCCACGCGAGTCTCGGGTTTCGCCTGTTCCGGGGTCGGTACGGGGGCGGTTTTCGTGGACGATTCCTTGACCGGGGCTTCCGCGTTGGCCGGGGTCCGCACAAACGAAATTCCTCTTGTGGGCGGCAAGATTTCGTCCACTAGAATCTTAGGGAGCGCCTTGCGGCGTTTTAACCGTGGAATTTCCTTCCTGGCTGCGCGGCAATAAGTGCCGGCAGCCTAGCACCGTTTTCTGTTGCGGTTGCTTCCGGGCATGGTTGTATTCGAATGGTGGAACACGTGGCGCGGACTCGTACTTATAGGAGAGTTGGAATGCGAAGATTGTTAGTATGCTAGGAATGCTAAGAATTTTGGTATGCCAGGAATGCTAAGAGTCTTGGTATGCCAGGAATGCTAAGAATGTTGGTATGCCAGGAATGTCGCGTATTTCTGCAGTGGTTCTCAACCTATTGTGACTTTTATCGAAATATTATTAGTGTGGCGGGTTGGCTAAGGTTTAACACAACTATATATGTATATACATTCGTTTCACTTCGTAATCCTAAGTTATATTTACATGACTGATACATACATATACGCCTATATATGTATCTTATTATTTTTGTTTGTTTTCTCTCTCTTTGCTGATAAATTACGTCTAATAAAAGGTATTAATTTTAATGTAAGTTAAATAAGATATCAATTTTTATGTAAGTGTAATTTTTAGAGTATATAGTGTATAGGTATAAGGGGAGGAGCGATATCCGAAGGGATATCGACGCGTGTTGATAAGTTATGTTAAATTTTCGCAAGTGCGAGACTGTGATGAAGAGTGGTAAGGGGGAGGGGCGATATCCAAGGGGATATCGACGCGTGTTGATTCAGATTAGATCCTGAGAATTATTTTGGAGAAAATTAGAAATACCGTCTGAAAGAAATGAAAATTAAAAGGGGGAAGAAAAAGGGGGAGCGATATCCAAGAGGATATCGACACGTAGAATTAAATTGGTGTTTCAAGAATTGTCGTGGGTAAATTTAGTAGTACTGTCGGTATGTAAAAAAAAGAGGGGGGGGGGGAAATGTCGATTTTTAGTGGGTGATTTTTCGCGCTTTGTTTGCATGAATAACCTTGTAGCCGTTATTCCACGAAATCTTTAGGTTGTGCAAGGGAAGTACTTCAATGACCTTGTGCGGGCCAGTGTAATGATCCGCGAATTTACCCTTGCGGCTATTTTTTATTACAAAGACCTCGTCTCCGGCTTGGAAGGTTTCCTCGTTTATACGACGATCGTAATACATTTTGTACCTTTCTTTAGCGCGTTTTAATCTATCCGCGGCGAGATTTTGTAATTCATTAATGCACTCCGTTAATCGCGAGAGGTAACCCCCGTAGGTTTCGTCGTCTGGGGGTTCGACCGGCCGCTGTTGGGCGGGGACCCGTGCTATTTTTCCGAAGACTAATTCATGTGGAGTATAGCCCGTACCTTCATGGAAACTCGTATTGTAGGAGAATGCCGCGAGATCGGTCCAGCTATCCCAATCGTCGTTTTGACTCACGTACATTTTCAGCAGCTACTGGGGAAATGGATATGTGATGGATGGACCAAAGTGGAGGGCCCCCCGAGAGGCAGACGCTCGGGTAGTTCTGTGAAGGGCGCTGCGCCTCGTGGGACCCGGACTAGAGGGGGAAACGGAGGGGGACGGTTAATAGTCTGATTAAAGCAAGAATGCGGGCCAGTGCTGAATGTGTACAGGGGTGGGCAGAATCTGGGTCCTGAACCAGGACCTGGGCCAACTTCCCAGGCTGGATGTAAGGAAACGCCCACCCAAGCGCGGATTTAGAGCTTGGCAGATTATATGCACCTTGCAAACTCTTATATAGGGTGAACGGAGCATATCTGCTGAGGGTGGATGGTGGGTTAAAAAAAAAAAAAAAAAGACTTCTTCATACGGGGGACATTCCTCATTGCAACCGTGAAACATTTGCTGGTGTTTATTGCAAATCCACACTCGCTGAGGAAGTCTACCGCCGTGTCGAGCATTTGCTGTAAGCCTTGTGGTGTCGATGCTATGAGCACCAAAGCGTCTGCAAAAGCAAACGCGTTAATGTGCTCTCCTTCGATATCCACTCCTATTTCGGGTGGTATTTTCCGGAGTAACTGCTCCATAATCATATTAAATATTATGGGTGACAGGGTGTCCCCTTGCTTTACTCCTCCTGTTGGGTGGATATGTTCGGATTCCCAGTTATCGCATGACAGCTTCGTCGTACTGTGTTCATAAGTGTACATTATATATTCTGTCATTCTTCTGGGAACCCCCATTGTTCCGAGAGAATCACGAATTATCAGATGCGGTACTGTGTCGAATGCTTTCGCAATGTCGACAAATGCCGTGTACAGCGGTTTGAAGTCCTGCCTGTGGTAGCGCAGGACTAGATCTAACCGGAAGATATTTTCCGCGCAGCCGTCAACCGGCAGGAAGGATTTTTGTCTTGTATCAAACTTTATGTGTTGCGCTATTCTTTTGCCGAGAACCTTGTGGTAGGTTCGCGTAATTACAGAGGAGACCGTTATTGGCCTGTAGTCGCCTGGTTCTGTGGCCGCCTCCTTTTTTGGGGTCAAGGTAGTCCTTGACTCCAAGAGGCGTTTTGGTATCTTCCCACATAGCATAAAGAGATTAAACACTCTTGCTAGAATGTTTGGTGGTGTTGCTCTTAATTGCCTGGCGATTATCCCACCAGGCAAATGATCGACTGCATTCGGGCATTCTGCATGTAAAGGCCAATATGGGTTTAGCTATTGGCCCCACTTCATCGGCTATCATAATGGGACCGGTTGAGCCTGAGGGCCCAGCGGCTTGTATATTTTCGTTTATTCGAGGCTTCTGTATACTTTTTGGGCCGACTGAGTTTGCGGTCGGGAAGGCAGGCAACCCGCTACCGAGTTTGCGCAGAGGCAGCTCTTAGTCTCCCCACCCCCGAAGGGATACTTACGGCGGGAACCATCGAGAAGGTGGCTACTTGCTTAACCATGACTCGGGGGATTGATCTGGGATACTAGATCAGCACGCCGATCCGACACCTCATACGACCATCCCTAGGAGACCCCGATAGCCCCCACCTGGCGCCACGCGTTCGAAAGTGGCTCCCAAGCCGTCCGCACCTCCACGAGGTGGGAGCTGGGCAACATCCGGCTGGTAACTGAGTCGGAGGGTTGCGCCAGTGGTGGGCGACGGGATCTCAAGAATCCACAACAGCCCCTGGGTCCTGGTCTCGGATACTAGTACCAGTAAACCGGTCCGACACCCCAAGCGACCGTCCCCGTGAATATCTAAGGGCCGCCAGTCACCGCATGAGTGATGGCGGCGTATTGCGTTCTATAAGCGCAACACCACTGGACACTCGGTTTCTTTTTCCAAGTGCCAGCGGCGTATTGCTTCTCCCAGATGGTATTGGGGTAGCCGACTACTGCTTAGTTTATTTTGCTAAGCAGCAGCGGCGTATTGCTTCGTATTGCCGCATGCAGCTATGACGGTCGCATAGATACTGGAGGCTATAGAGATTTTTTTTTTAATAGGAGGAGAAATGCTTTACGCAGACCAGCAAATGTTGTTGCTGGTACTGTGGGACTCCACGGCTAGCATGTTTACCCACTAAAACTCCTATGTATTATGACTGTATGGCAGGCAGCACCAATTACGTCCAACGAAGCTCTTCCATCATCCGATCCCCGATCTTGGGATAAATCTTCTTCTCGCGACTCTGGTGGACTTATTAAAAATCCAAAAGGCAATTAGCCCTCTGATCAGGGCTCTAGTCGATAGCACTTTGAGTTCATCTTTCTTCAGTATCTTCAACCGGAGTAGATCTTCGGCTGATGACTTGCTCCAGATCCCTCTGCATGACAATGTGACAGATGTGACTTCAATCTCCTTCACGTCCTATCGCTTCTTGATGATACCTTGTATGGATTCACGATAGTACTCGCACTTCCTCTCGTGGGCTCTGGTGAAGTCAGATTGTTCACCCACCACTTACGCGTCGATTACCAGCGCGGTATCGGCTTTCTTTGCCACCAAGTCAGGTTTTCTGAGACCAACATGCGTATGCAAGTGCGGTTACTCTTCGACTAGGTCGTATTGTTTACTTAGGGCCCTGCGAACATATGATGCAATGGCGTTATATCGGGCCACTCTGGCCCTGTGCGTTCTGTGACATATTTGTAGCACATGATTAAGTGTCTCAATGCCATTGCATCCAGCTCTGCAGTATCTGCTCTCGTGTCTACCTCGACTGGTGCGTGATTTGGTAGGCAAAGCGTTAATGCGCAGTTTTGTCGTGTTGACAAAATCTCTGCCGTAGAGAAACCTTGCCCCACCGGTCACCTATTGATTATGTGTTGGAACATTTCTGGATTCCTTAAGGCCTTTCCCATCATAGGACGAGTGAAGCAGGCCGACCATCCGCCTCTCCACCACCTGGTTCTAATCGACCATCTAGCAGTCTTCTCCTGGCACGATCGATCTCCTGTGCCATGAAAGACCCTGTCTGCACTTCGTTTCTGACCAGTGCTTTCAACCTCTGCATCCGTTGTGAAGGCATAAGCCATCTTACTGATCGAATGGATAGCCCTCCATTCTTTAGATTAGCCTGTGTATATGCGTTTATCACGTCATGTGGCAGTGCCAACCATTTCCTGACTGCTGCTCGTACCAGGGTGTCTATCCTCTTAAGCCTACTTAGGTTTGTGCACCCTAGCACCAGTGTATGATACAGGCTGGGTAACACCATAACTCTAAGCGCAACCAGTCTTTGTTGCGGCTTTAGTGGTGCTCTTGTTAGCTTATCTAGGTCTTGTTTAAGCTTTTCTTCCGGCCGACCAACCGTTCGTCCTTCCGCTCCTGGGTGAGTGGAATATCGAGGTATTTCCACGCATCCTGTCTCTTCATTGCTGGGAGTGTCCTTCCACAGCAGCTGAACTTCAAAGTCAGTCCACAGCTGGTTAGGAATTCGACTGACATGTCCAGCAGCAGTTGGAGTCCTTGTGAGCTTCCGGCGATCAGGACTAAATCCTCACTCCTACTTCCTTCGGTACTAATTGAAGCAGTCTATCCATCACCATATTAAAAATAATTGGTGAGAGGGGTTCACCTTGTTTGCCCCACGTGTTGGGTGTTGGTTGTGTTACTATTGTCATAGACGTGCTTTATATATTCCACCATTGGACTCGGAAATCCCTTGGCGGCCAGCGACTCTATGATAGTCTGGTGCGAGACCGAATCGAACGCCTTCGCAATTTCCTCCGATGCCAGGTATAATGGCTTAAACTCCTGTCGATGGTATCTCAAAAGCATGTCAATTTTGAATGTGGCCTCCGCACAGACATCAGCAGGCATGAAGGCTCTCTGCCGCTGGTCCAGCGTGATCGAGTTCATATGGCACCTTGCCATCACCTTGTGGAAGGTTCTCGTTATCGTAGACGAGATGGTGATCGGTCTAAAGTCACCTGGTCCTTCAGGACAAACTCTCTCACGAAGGCCCGATTGGTATGCGGTTCCGCTGCCGTGTTCCGGAATAGGAACCGGATTCCCTTTCGCCGACGGGTGTGTTTCTCTATCATATAGATTATATGTTTTAGGACACCTCATCTACATAGGATTTCTCTTAGGGCTTAGGATCGACTGACTCGTGTGCAACGGCTGTTCACACGAAACCCTTCTCCACGTCAGTCTTCCAGGGCCTCGCTGGAGTATTTGCTACTACCACCAAGATCTGCACCGACGGCGGTTCCAGGCAGGCTCTCGCCCAGACCCTTCTGCGCACACCGCCGCGATCCTCCTACTCGTCAGAGCTTCATGGAGGACGGCCACCCGAGGGCGACGCGTCCCTCCCCACTTGCCACTGACGGCGGAGTATAGGCGCGACGCTTTAGCGCCATCCATTTTCAGGGCCAGTTGCCTCGGCAGGTGAGTTGTTACACACTCCTTAGCGGATTCTGACTTCCATGGCCACCGTCCTGCTGTCTTAAGCAACCAACGCCTTTCATGGTATACCATAAGCCATGTTTGGAAATGAGGGCATAATTGTGCACAAAAGCGGGGCACCGCCGGCGAAGCATACGCTCCGTCCGAACCTACCCGCCATGCCCATTAATTTACACGGACCTGATACGGCGAGCCTATTAGCGCGTAAAATCGCTACCTCTCCCCCAAATCAGACTACCGACCTGCGCCAATCAAGGCACGAGGCGATCGACCGGTGGCCGAACTTCCCGTATATGGGAATCCACTTCCTTCTTCTTCGCCTAACCGTCAATGCGACAGCACGTACCAAATTACCGTCATTGCGACCAGTGAATTAGTTAAGATTCATACTCGGCATTGTGAGCAGTGACTTTGTACATTCGTTCTTAACTTGGCATTGAGACCAGTTAATTAGTTACGATTCATAGTCGGCATTGTGACCAGTGACTTTGTACATGCGTTTATGGCGGCATTGCGACCCGTTCCATCTTTGCTTAATTTGTATTGTGAAGTTCCTGAAGTGTTGTCTTTGACTTGTATTATGTGTAAATAAACTCAGTGCGGCACGCGATAGTTGTGCGGCGCACCAACACTAAGTTTGTGTGCAACGTGTTTCTTTGGCGAATCGGCTCTCCACCGCCACGATCTTCTAGACTTCAGACAAAGCTGTTCCAGCAGCCATTCCCAAACACAGTATGATATTGTTAGGAAGTAGTTTGTTGCTTGGAAATTAATATCCGTTAATAACAAAATTGGTATAAAAGTTAGATATACAGGGTGGTCCGCGTAACGTGATCACCTCGATAACTTCCAAAGTATGCGTTCTACGAAAAAGTTTTGTATACAAAAGTTGCATGGCTTAAGGGGCTACATTACGTAGTGTATTCATTTTTTATATAGGTAGAAGCGTTTCGGAGATTTGAAGGTCAACTTTGTTTCTTTAAATGGAATGCTATACTTTTTATACCAAAATATGATAGAGTGTTGAATTCTGAGTAAAAAAGTATTGACCTTCATTAGCCCGAAACCTAATAATTAACTAGTAATTTTACTTTATTAATTTTACTATATTTTGTAATTACTGTAATTACTATTTACTGTAATTTTACTATATTTTGATGAGTCCACCCGGTATACTGATCCCTCGCCGGCTGCCGGAAAAGCAGCGGTCACACACGTTGCCCCGAGCGTGCACTTATAGACAAAATTCAATGTAGTAGTAGCTATAGTTTTTTGCAAATATCTCGAAAACTAAGGCCGAGCGACCCTTATATGCATAGGAAAAAGTTGTTCAGAATACTGAGTTCTACAACACATTCAAAAATCATCGAAATCGGTGAGGTCTGGGCTCTTCCCTTCAAATCTCCGAAACGCTTCTACCTATATAAGAAATGAATACACTACGTAATGTAGCCCCTTAAACCATGCAACTTTTGTATACAAAACTTTTTCGTAGAACGCATACTTTGGAAGTTATCGAGGTGATCACGATACGCGGACCACCCTGTATAGTAGACGTTAAATTCGAGAAGGCTACCAGTTTGTTTATTTTTATGTATACGATCGCTATCCGACGAGAATGATTTCGTCAGAAGTAATTGATGTCATTTCATTTCGAATGAAGATTGAGTATACATACGTGGCTTGTGCGCTTTTCGTTAGTGAATTTCACCGAAACGAAAATCTTCTGGATTGTCAAAATGAGTGGGCGTGCCTTTTATATAGGTACTCTTAAACCACGCATATTTGAAAAGATCTGTAGTTTAATAGTATTGTCTCTTAAATAAATATTAACACCGTAATCGAAACGTACATATAATTATGTCCGAGAAGCGTGTAACAAAGTTTTTTCAAACTGGAAATCCGTAGCGGCTGAATTCTTCTTATTGTGCCCTTCGGTATTGTAAGGTTATTACGGTTGTTACGTATGAATAATATTCTCTTACGCTGCGCTCGCACATGTCGTTCGACTTTGCGTAAGAACGGAAGACGCCCAAAGATCTCTCTCACTATCATACCAATAGTTGGCCCTTTGATATCGACCAACTGCATCATGACCGATTAAGTGCATGCGTGACCCGACGAAGACTCCAGGACCTCCAGAACGAAGCTCCCTGTCCTGGACATCCTGGGACGCACCCCCGGAATCGCCAGGTCCATCTTGTCCCTGGCGGCGGCCAGTGCAAGGGCCTAGCTGATGGTCGCCCCAGACATGGCCGTCACGGTGACAGCCGCGGTCTTTGACGGGTACCTGCGGCTGCCCTCGTCTGGCGACGTTCTCCCCCAGGGTTGCTACCGCCCCGAGGCTTTCCGTCCCGAGCCCTCCTACCGGGGCGCGGTCCTCCCGGTTGCCCGGGTGCCGCCTCCGAGGCAAAATTGGTCTTCTTGGTACTCTTCCGGGCCTCCTTTCTTCCCAAGACCGTCCTCCACTCCTCTCCCTTTCCCCTGGCCGGAGGCACTGAGGATCCAACATGCCCCAGGTCCTCCTCCTGCTGCAGGGCACGCTCGGGGCCCGTGCAGAGTGGCGACAGAGGCCTTTCGTAGTCCTCTGACCCCACGTCCTCGCCCGTAGATTCCAGCATCCGGCTCCTTTTCCTCCCCTTGGACGGGTGGTTTTTACGGGGCGGCTCGGAGTGCGCCCGCGATCCGACCTCCTCCATTTTCGTTGCAGGTGCACGGGTTCGGTACGGGTTCACGGGATCTTTGCGGTACTTGTCGGACTTACAGTTACCCTTATTACTACCGCAGAGGTAAGGTACTAACATCGCGCGCCACCCCGGTCGGGGGGGAATTACACCACCCCCCAACCCCCTGGTTAGTCTGCCGGGAATACCCATGAGGCACCGACCACACCCCGCTCTCACACCATTCACACACACATTCAATCCACGAGCCGCTATTCATCATATCCAAGCCCGTCTGGCATGGGTGACCCTGCCGGGAATGAAGCTCCCGCCGGTATGGTCTTGGGCCTCATCACGGCTACGTAAGCCCCTACACCACGTCAAGGCGGCGGCTCCTAGCAGGGGCAACCGTATTCCTTGGGTAATATCAACCTCGGCGGCCTAGGCGTTGCCCACAGCCCCGGCTCGAAACATCCCACTTCTCAGAGGATACATCGGAAAGGAGGACGCCAACTAAGGCAAAAAGAAGAAAGACAGGAGATTTAGAAGTAGAAAGTATTAGTGTTACAGAGGAAATAGTAAACAAGAAACAAACAAATAATATATTACAAGAAGTATTCGAAGAAAGAACTAAATTGGAGGAATTTCTTTTTAATAAAAACAACAAAATTACAAAAACAAGTTTTAAATTCATCCCGGACAAGTGGGCAATATTAGATAACCAGTTACAAAAGGAAATACTTAATAATGAAATTCTAAGAACTAAGCAAAAATGCAACGAAATTCAGAAGGTATCATACGCTCAAAAAAGAAAAGAAGAATACAAGGTTGTGCTATTAAAACCAAATAAAGAAGACGATAAAAGAAACAATGAAGAGTTAAAGAAAGAGGTTTTAGAGAAATTAATCGCTGCAAGTAAGACTCTTAAAGTTAGAGGAATAAGGCAGATGAAGCAGAAGGGTATAGTAGTTATCCAAGTAAATGACAAAAGTGATGTAGACTTGATTAAAAAGAGCAATTTAGAACAAATAGGAGTAAAAATGGAAAAACCAAAAAAGATTAACCCCTCAATTATTATCTATGACGTTGTTACGAGCCGAGGGCTAAGGGGCACGGCTGCGGAGCCGAGGATCGGTTGTTTAAGAGTTTTTGTTAGTTAAACGGTCGAGCCGTTTGATGGGAAATGTGTGGATGTGCCAGTGCCTATTTCATCACTGGGTGCCACTGGAGGGTTAGAGTTTGTGGATGTGCCAATGCTTATTTCATCACTGGGTGCCACAGGAATGTTAGTAATTATTGCCTCGTAATTATCGATACACCTCGAGCGGTTAAGATGTATCTATTCGGTGGATTGATACTACTGCTTATGATTGGTATAGGAAACAGAATGAATTAAATACGTCTATAATCTATAAATAATAAAATGTCTATATATTCTTTATCTAAAATGAATTACAGTACGTAGATATCGCGGAGTTAAAACCCACGCTTACAGTCTTTAATGTTTATAAATACGAATGCTCGAAAGGGAATGCTACCCGATCTTGCTGCCTTTCGACGAATATAAATGTTGGAATAAATATCGGATGAATGATCGATAGGGAATTTAACCCGATCTCACTGAGCTCTAGCAGAACTTTTGATGATCAATTACGGCGTAAACACGTAGCTTGACTATTCAGAACTAGCTGTTAATAAATAAAAGTTGCTCGAACGGGACTTGAACCCGATCTCGCTGGCATCAGTATGGATATCTGGCACCGACATGGTACGCAGCTAGTAAGGTCCATACTGATCCTTTAATAAATAGAAGTTGATCGAAAGGGAATGGAACCCGATCTCAGTGGCATCAGTATGGCTATCTGGCACCGACATGGTACACAGTTAGTAAGGTCCATACTGAACCACGAGAGTAGATTTTATGCCCTTTTTATATTCGAAAAGCGGACCAAAAATATGATGGGGGTACAGAATCTTCCAAGGGAGTCCAAAAGATCGCCCTGAAGCGTTGCGTCGTCGCGCCATCGCGGAAGGGGCAGACTCGACTGCATGCACTCTCGATTTCCAAATAAGGGCATAATAGAGGAAACGAAGAAAACAATACTTCCTACGTAACAACGTTGAAAGGGAATATAAAAAGGAGGAGCTTTTAGAAAATTTTGAATAATAATTTAAAAAAACTAATGTGCGCTTAAGACCGCCCGACCGAAGTGTAAACGTCGATGGCGATTATAATCTATTTTAATTAATATATATATGAATAATATGAATATTGTAGCGCGGCGCTTAAGGGAGGTAATGCACCGAGCGGCCGCCAGACTAGCGCCCCCGTCACCGGGGTTACCTGCACCCCCGCTACCGGACCAACCCTTATGCGCCTGCGCGCTGACTTTCCCCCTCCACTAATCGCACTGGCCCAAGACCTCCCGCAAAGAATAAAAAGGGGCCCAGCGATAGCTTTTTATGGACATGTGAGTTCACTGATTCTACGACGCTCCCTTGTGCGGACCTCTGAAGATCAAGAACTAGCCCGGCTCCGGCATTGCTCACTTGTGTGGACATAATCGAACCATACGGCACACTTGCTCCTAACATCGCACACGTTAACAAGTGAGTTCTCTGATCCTACGACGCTCCCTTGTGTGGACATATCCGGACCACAAGACAGCACCGGCTTCTTGCGTCAAGCTCTAACTCATACGAGTCAAGTATATAAATACTGTACAAGTGAAATATATACTCGTTGTTGTTACTAACCAAGTAGTATTCATTCGTGGTTCGCCCGAACATTACGTAACAACCTTCAACAATATTATTATTATGGGTCTTATTACTTGGACGAATCTGTTGGAAAACTAGATTATGAGGATGTTTTTTTTTATTTATTTATTTGCTGTTGCTTTACAATTTGTCCATTGGACATTTGGTAAATTGTTGGATTGGTTACGGAGGTCATAGCACGTGGGTGACAGTTTCCAACGAAATGTCTCCTCAGAATGTTTGTTTTCTTCCTTTTTTATACTGTTTTTATATGCATAGGTCAGCAGGATGTGTCCTTCTTAGTCTCCGTGCGATACGGGTTGTGCGTATCTCCGTAGCCAGCTGGTTCGGATGTATTTTAATGGGGCGAACCCTAAAATGGTAAAAAAGGGCCATGGTGACGTAGGCGTCCTCACGACCGACGTTTTCACAGAATCATTGTAATAAGTAATACCTAATCGAGACAGAGAGACTATTCCCCTCCGTTCGATTATCTTACACTCAATTGTTCGAAACATTTTCTGCAAACCGTTTTTCAAACTGTTCACAATTGACCAGTCAGTCTCGTACACATGTTTGAATGGTGATGAGAAAGTTTTGAACAATACATTGTTTTGTGATGACAAAAATGCAAAAAAAGATTGGCTGGGGGATCCCTCCACGTGGAGGAATGCTCCGTGGCGATAACGACGCTCGACGATCCGAACCAGAGTATCGGTGTGACTAATGCTAATTCAACGATGAAACTTTTTTATTTATTAATTTTTCTACATGCAACTTTTACCAATGTTTCTGGGAAATCTTTCCGATTCAAATGAGACCCAACACGATACAGTTTGAATTATGTTTACTTGTTGATACAGACTTTGTGGTACGTATTCAATTAGTATCAACAAGTAAATATAATTAAACCTATATCGTGCTTGGCCTTATTTTAATCAGAAACATCTCGCAAGTACGTTAGTAAAAGTTTTATTAAGAGAAATTCAGAAAGTAAAAAAATGGACACGTGCGGGACGCGAACCTACAGAAAAGTTTGCGGCGGCTCGAGACAAAATCTCCGCTTGAGCCGATTCATTTAGTTATCAGATGATCACATTTGTAACAGATGTGGCAACGGCGCGACAGAAGTCTTGATAAGTTGCGACAACTATGCCTTACTGTGTCTGTATGCACGTCTGAATCGGCGTTCGATACTATGTACATACATAGGAGCGTAAAGCTTATAAAAAAAATCAGGGAGTCAACTGTTGACTGATTTAGAGACATTTCCTTATAATATGTTTTATACAAAATAGTAAAAAGAATGAAAAAGAATAATAATAAGAGCAATAATTTCAAATAATTGCTGTAACTACCACATTCTGAAAATATGATATCAGTACATCAATACTTCCAGTATTAGTAAAAAAGTTCCAATCTCTTCTTTTTTATTTTAAATAATATAGCCATATAATTATAACATAAATTCGACAGCGATTTCAAGTCAAGCATGTGTTACAGTAAAAGCGTTTAGTAAATTTATACAGTTCCCAGTCAACGTACGCCTAAAATGCATGACCTACCCTATAATCGTACGAAAATGCATACATTCACTGCATCACGGTTTTCCTGTAGCACATGTCACAAGCCAACGTTTCAGTTTTGCTATGATTTCACGTTGCCAGCCCTCCTGAGTAAGCGCCACCTCATCATTACTACCTGAACTAAATTTGTGACGTCACGTGCTCTGTTTTAACGGCAATACTACAAGCGGACGGCGAAACTCGTCTATGACAATGCAGTCAGAAGTTTTCGTTTTTCTTCCTTATATGAGAATATTTTGAGCTGGGTGAGGGCTCATTCGAAAGAGGAAGGTTCCAAGAATTTCGCGGCACGCCCCGATTGTGTCACAAAACTCTTTTAGTGACCTAAAAATGCTTGTATTCTGCGGGTGTATTTTTTCGTTTTTTGTTACACTTTGAACACTCATATTATTAGATATCAACACAATTTCGTTGAAACTCTGTGCTGCGAAACTCGTTGAACCTTCCTCTTTCGAACGAGCCCTCACCCAGCTCAAAATATTCTCATATAAGGAAAACAAACGAAAACTTTGACACCCATGTTTCGGACCATATTATGTCGATATACAGCTCGCTGCATTACCCGTGTCTACCGCCTTAAGAGAGTCATAGTTACTCCCGCCGTATACCCGCGCTTTCTTAAATTTCTTCACGTTGACATTCAGAGCAGTGGGCCGAAATCACATTGCGTCAACACCCGCGGGGGCCATCGCAATTCTTTGTTTTAATTAGACAGTCGGATTCCCCTAGTCCGTGCCAGTTCTGAGCTGAGCGTTGAATGGCGGCCGAAGAGAACGACCACGGCGGAAGATTCGCCACGGAAGCCTCGCAGCAAGGAAGATCCGCGGGAGGCCAAGGCACGGGACCGAGCTCGGATCCCGGTTTCGCAATAATGCGTCCGTTCACCTCGCACAGGCCCGGCACGTCGGCCAAACCCACTTCCCGACCAAGCCCGACACGCCCCGGTCCACAGAGCCAATCCTTATTCCGAAGTTACGGATCCAATTTGCCGACTTCCCTTACCTACATTAATCTATCGACTAGAGGCTCTTTACCTTGGAGACCTGCTGCGGATGTGGGTACGAACCGGCGCGACTCCTCCACGTGGCCCTCTCCTGAATTTTCAAGGTCCGAGGGGAAGATCCGGACACCGCCGCAACTGCGGTGCTCTTCGCGTCCCAAACCCTATCTCCCTGCTAGAGGTTTCCAGGGAACTCGAACGCTTATACAGAAAAGAAAACTCTTCCCGGACCTCCCGACGGCGTCTCCAGGTCATTTTGGGTTACCCCGACGAACTCTCTCACGTGGGCCCCATTGGTATGCGGTTCCGCTGCCGGGTTCCGGAATAGGAATCGGATTCCCTTTCGCCCGACGGGTGTGTTTCTCTACCATATAGATTATATGTTTTAGGACACCTCATCTACATAGGATTTCTCTTAGGGCTTAGGATCGACTGACTCGTGTGCAACGGCTTTTCACACGAAACCCTTCTCCATGTCAGTCCTCCAGGGTCTCGCTCGAGTATTTGCTACTACCACCAAAATAGTCAAAAGAATGTAAAATAATAATAAGAGCAATAATTTCAAATAATTGCTGTAACTACCATGTTTCGGATAGCTGCTTAAGATCTTATTTTAGTCAACGGATTAGGTTTATTTTACAGAAAGGCACAATTCACGAAAATGTATAAAATGTACAGTTTCTCCGCACGACCTATCTCTCCTATTCTTTATCAACAGTTTAAACGGTTGTAAATCGTTTAAACTCGGAATCGCAAATCTCTCTCTAAAACCTTTTATCTATTGGTGAATATTAACACACCGACCATTAGTATGCCCGCGCAACGGTATTTATACCGCTGCGCGGGGCAAGGAGCATGGAAAGACAAGTGGGGGAGAACGCTCGCGCTTGACGCCACGGAAAAGCGCTAGGCGCGAAGCTAACGAGCGCCCTCCCTAATGGTGAATCCGCAACATTCCGCCCGCCGCGGCATGCGTTGCATGGCGCAATTATACATAGTAACAAGGATGCGCAAAGGTTCCGTGAAGTCGCATGTTTAACATTGAAAGAACCGTGAGTGCAGTGTAAAAGTGTAGCGCAGGTGAGCCGAAGTAAACAGGAGTAAGCAGGAGTGAGTCATGAGGCTGATTTCCCTCGGTGGCTGGTGGCAGCAAGCACGTTTTCGTGATGGACCTCGTCGGGTAGTAGTAGCGGTCCGTCCGGAAACGACGCGGCGAACACGCTGATCGTCGCTCCTGTGGGTGGCCGTGATGCTGTCCGGTGTCGCTGTATTTCGTGGTTCCGATCCCACGTCGAGGAATGAAGAGGCGAAAAGCAGCAAGCGCAGCTGCAGTGGTGACGTCAGAGACGAGCTTGAGATGTACGTCTCGGGTTGCTAGACAAACAAAGCCAGAAAAGTATGCCTTTCTTACATGTTGACCATCACTGGACGCAAATTCCGTAAAGAAAGGTCCGGCATAGCCAACATCAGTACTAGTGAATTTGCGGAAAGGCTGCGCGCGAGGAGCGGGGAGGTTTCCCATTTGCTGATGCGCAGCTTGGGCACGCCAGCGACAACAAACCACGCGCGAGGCAATCACGCGGCGTACCGCGCGACGCCTCGCTAGTATCCAGTATTCTTTTCTTAAAGTGGTAGCGAAGTGGGCCTTTGCAGATAAAATGGCAGGGTGCGTCTGCCATACGTCCAGTAAAGAGAGTTTCCAGCTTCCGCCCACCCTCAGTAAGCCATCTCCAGTAGTGAATGGCGCCAGTCTAGCTGCTATGTTGCAGTAGTTCCATTTCCGAAGCGAAGACAGCCCTTTGGAAGCATCGAATGCAGGCAAGTTTAGCATGGTTTATTTCCGATACAGAAAGACGGTGCGATACTTGCGCGTGTGTTTCTCGATCCCTCGTAGTTCGGCCAAATCGTAGGCACCAGCCAACCGTGCGTAGCAACCTTGTAATTGTAGAAAACCGGCCGGCAAGTTCCTCAAAAAAGGAACAGCTAGAAGTGATCGCGAGACAGGTCACTCTTGATGAGCGAACCTCCTGGTCAGTAGCGAGGTTATGAACTTTGTGTTGATTAAAGTCATATGATTGCACGGACAGGAAAGGCGGACCTTTCCACCAAAGTGTGTGGTCAAGCAGCACGTTGCTTGCCACTCCTCGAGATGCCACGTCTGCAGGGTTCAGAGCAGATTTGATGTGTCGCCAAGTGGCGGCTGGAAGCGTGGTTTGAATTTCTGCGACCCTGTTTGCTACAAAAGTTTTCCATCTCGAGGGGTGACCCTGCAACCAACTCAACACAACCGTAGAATCTGACCACAAGTTAATAGTGCATTTTTCCAATTGTAAACTATCTCTGACACTGATAGTCAAGCGTGTAAGGAGTGACGCAGCGCAGAGTTCAAGCCGAGGGACAGAAACCTGCTTCAACGGAGCTACTCTCGTTTTGCAAGCAACAAGTGACACAAAAGGCATTGTGTCGGAGTGAGAGGAGCGCAAGTATAGTACGGCAGCGTATGCTCTTTCAGAAGCATCCGCAAAACCATGAAGCTCCAACTTGTCAGTGTTTACGTGGTTAAATAACCACCGAGGAATGTGCAACGAGGATAGCAACTGCAATTGCTCATAGTAATTTTCCCAAGAATGGGCGAGTGATGGAGGGAGAGTTTCATCCCAAGAAAGTTTTAGAAGCCACAAGGACTGCATAAAGATTTTTGCGGTAATAACCACCGGTGCAAGAAAACCTAGTGGATCAAAGAGGCTTGCTACCTCCCTAAAGACGATGCGTTTGGTTACCGGTGATTCTGAGTTGCGAGGAGTTATGGAAAAGTGAAAAGTATCCTCCGAAGAGTGCCAACGGAGGCCCAGAAGTGTGGAAATGTTGTCAAGATTGCAGGCGAGTTCCAGATTTTCCTGCCGAGCGTCGACAGGAAGTGCTTCCAATAACTCCCGTTTATTGGAAGTCCATTTATGCAAGGTAAAACCGCCCGCCTTGAACAACAGTAACAACTCTCGTTGTAAGGCGAGAGCGTTCGAGATAGAGTCTGCTCCAGATATGACGTCATCAACGTAGACGTCAGTGGAGGCGCAGGCTGCAGCCAAAAGAAAGGCGTGTTGTTCGTCCTTACACAGCTGCTGCAGCGTGCGAACAGCGAGATAGGAAGCACACGACATACCGTATGTCACAGTAAGAAGACGGAAGTGACGAGGAGCTTCTCCAGGATGCTGACGCCATAAAATACGTTGGAAATCGCACTCTTCTGGAGCGAGTCGTATTTGCCGGTACATCTTTTGTACAACAGCCGAGAAAACTACAGCGTGTCTTCGCCATCGGAGTAATATGTGGAATATTTCCGGTAAAAGATTGGGGCCCGTGTGAAGTAAATTATTGAGTGACACTCCGGACTTTGTTTTCTGCGAAGCGTTGAAAACAACCCGAAGTCGCGTTGTTGCACTTGCATCGCGCAACACGCCGTGATGCGGCAAGTAATATGCCGAACGAGAAAATATGGAGTCCGACGGTACGGGTTCCATGTGCCCTAATCGTAAATATTCCTCTAAGAAGGCGTTGTATAAAATTGCTAGTTCAGGCTTGCCCTTCAAGCGAGTTTCAAGTTTGTGCAACAACACGAGTGCTGTTTCGAGCGAGTTTCCCATTTGGGCCGGCGAAGAATTGAAGGGAAGCCGAACTTGATACCGACCAGTGGAGTCGCGGGAGTGCGTGGAGTAGAAGTGCTGCTCGCACTCACTCTCCGCCGTAGTGAATGTACGGGGAGGTGTGGAAACCTCCTCCAGTACCCAGAAGCGCTGAAGTGAATCAGAGAGCGCGGTATCGCCTGCAGTACATTGCAAAGTAAACGCTTCACGCGGTGAAGAGTTCGAGTGAGAAGAGGAGTTGCAATGTCCAGTAAGAATCCAACCTAGGGAAGTGCATTGGGCAACCGGACTGTTGGGAGGACCCTTCCGGATGCCCTCGAGAATTATTTCGGAGTAGACATCAGCCCCTAAAATGATGTCTACCCGTCCAGCAGAACGAAAATCAGGATCAGCAAGCTCTAAATCCTGTACGTGAGCGAGAGATAACCGAGCAGCAGTGGTGCGAGTGGGGGAATACGAAGACAGACGCGGCAGCACGTAAGCAGTAGTGGAGAGGGACTTCGAGTTGTCGCGAGTAGCGGAGAAAGTGAGCGTCACTCTTCCCCTCGTGTAGGTTTCTGCCTTACCTACACCCAGAATTGGAAATCGCGCGGCACATCGTTCGAGCTTCATGGCTTGCACAAGATTTTCCGAGATCAGCGACACCTCGGAACAAGGGTCAATCAGGGCGCGAACAGCAAGTTTCTCGCCTCGACTCGACCTGACCAGAATTTTCGCGGTCGCGAGAAATATGACCGAACTTGGTTGTTTGCTCGACCAGGAGGCTCGCGCACAGTGCAACGTCCTTGACGCCTCCACGCAATCCTGTGGAGATTTTTGCCGCGAAGATTCCTGCTCCGATTTTACGTGTAACAAAGTGTGGTGCTTACCTACGCACAGTTGGCAGCGCGTTGTAGATTTGCACGAACGTGAGGGGTGGTTTACGAGACAGTTGAAACACAGATTCTTGTCCGCGACCATTCTCTTCCTCTCGAGCGGAGACATCTGTTTAAATTCGGCACAGAACAGCACGAAGTGTTGGTCACCGCACAGCGGGCATTTTGCACGTCTTTCTTCGGTGGTAGACGCGGTGTGCGTCCGGAATCTCGCTGATCTTGCATTGTTTTTTAGCAATGACCCTGAGGAAGGTGATGTTGCGGCGTCCGAGACGGCTTCTTCGACTGCTTCCAACGCACGCAGGTGTCCAGTGAGGAACAGATTTAATTGTTCGAACGAAGGAGGATCAGTAGTTGCACCAATTGACGATTCCCACGCTAGTCTCGTCTTCGCATCCAGTTTTTGCACAAGTCCGAAGACCAACCAGTCATCCCAGTGCTCGACTGGCCGGCCAAGGGCTTCCAGTGACTGAACGGCGTCCAGCGTGCCGTTCAGAAGAGGTTTCAGGCAGGTTGCTGACTCCTTCCTCATGGACGGTAATGAGGAAAGAGCGGAGAGATGCGATTGGATCAAGATCCGCAGGTTCTCATACCGCGCCGCGATAATTTTCCACGCTCCAGCGAAGATGGCCTCTGTGAGGCGTATATTTTGGATTAGTTGAGCGGGCTCGCCAGACAAACTGATTTTTAGATGGTGGAATTTTTCCACCGCGGAGAGTTGCTTGTTGTCCATAACAAGTGATGTGAACAGGTCACGATAACATGCCCACTCCCTGTAGTCCCCGGAAAACCGGGGCACGTCGATTCTTGGAAGCGAACGCTGCGGAGGGTTGGCGATCGGAGCGGTCGGCGGGTGCTCCAGCGGTTTGCGGAGGTCCAGTAATGCGGCCTTGTTAACAAGGTACGCTTCTTCACACAAAGCAAGATGATCCGTGACAAAATATGGCCAAGTAGCGTACTCGGGGGTCACAATGTCTAATAGCTGGTCGTGACCCTCGGTGAAGGTGGTCCAATTTTTCTCCAGTAGTTCGAGCCGCGACGTTACTACTCCATCAGTGATCTGAGCGGCTCCAAGCTTTTTCATATTTGTCACGGTGTTGGAAATTCGCTGGTAAAGCGAAAGTTGCTTGTTAACGTATTTTTCCATTGGAATTTGAACGTTGAACAACAAGTAACCGTACTTAGTTTGAAGGCGAGGTCAAGTTACCGAAAAAATGGCGAAAGTAATTTGTACCGTGTTCGACCGTGTTCGATCCCGGTTATTATTGTCTTGCGGCGACCGTTTTTCGCGCACTTTAGGTGTAACGAATTTTAACCAACGGGATTAACTCGATTTTTAGTCCTTTTGTAAATTCTGTCCGTTGAGCGATCCGGCTCGAAGGACCAATGTTTCGGATAGCTGCTTAAGATCTTATTTTAGTCAACGGATTAGGTTTATTTTACAGAAAGGCACAATTCACGAGTAGCACGAATCACATATATTTTACAATCACCGCACAAGAACAAGTAATGTACAATAAACCGCAGAAATAATAAAGTACGAGTAACGAAAATGTATAAAATGTACAGTTTCTCCGCACGACCTATCTCTCCTATTCTTTATCAACAGTTTAAACGGTTGTAAATCGTTTAAACTCGGAATCGCAAATCTCTCTCTAAAACCTTTTATCTATTGGTGAATATTAACACACCGACCATTAGTATGCCCGCGCAACGGTATTTATACCGCTGCGCGGGGCAAGGAGCATGGAAAGACAAGTGGGGGAGAACGCTCGCGCTTGACGCCACGGAACAGCGCTAGGCGCGAAGCTAACGAGCGCCCTCCCTAATGGTGAATCCGCAACAACCACATTCTGAAAATATGATATCAGTACATCAATACTTCCAGTATTAGTAAAAAAGTTCCAATCTCTTCTTTTTTATTTTAAATAATATAGCCATATAATTATAACATAAATTCGACAGCGATTTCAAGTCAAGCATGTGTTACAGTAAAAGCGTTTAGTAAATTTATACAGTTCCCAGTCAACGTACGCCTAAAATGCATGACCTACCCTATAATCGTACGAAAATGCATACATTGACTGCATCACGCTTTTCCTGTAGCACATGTCACAAGCCAACGCTTCAGTTTTGCTATGATTTCACGTTGCCAGCCCTGTAGGCACCATGGCGCTGCAATCGCAAAACAAGGAGTTTTCCCATCTAGGGAACTCATAGCCACAGAAATAGACCGTTGTCTATTACCGGCAAATAAAGAGAACTGTCTAGACCTCTTTACAGCGTGCACGTCTCTGAAGTATACGCATACCACGTTTTGAGTATTAATAAAAGTTTTGCTACAAGGCGTGTTGTTGAGAGTGTTGCTGTGTCATTATTCCACCGGGGAAGTAGAGCCCAGCTCCCAATTTAATACACTTGGGACACGTGATTCTACATTTGGTGACCCCGACGTGATTAATTTTTGTGGAAACCGCGAACAGCACGTTCGTCGGGCACAGACCAACCTCGTCGTGCACCTCATCTTCGAAGACGGCATAGCGCCATTCACCTGCGGAAGGCATCTCCATAGCTCGAGGACCTCGTCGCCCGTCAGCGACGCTATCATTCTCCGTGTCGCCGCCGCCCTAAGGACAATCGGCGTGGGACCTGTTGCTGTGCACGCGGCCGTGCCAAGGACCACCAGTGCAGGACCTGTTGCCGTGCACGTGGCCCCTCCAAGGACACCGTACCCTACGACGTCGCCGACCGTCCCGAGGACTTTGTAAATATACCTTCCTCTGCCCTCGTACGGTACTTCTTGCGTTTGTACGAAGTTCGTTTTGCGAAAACTGTAAATTTCTCGCGCAGCCGTATTTTCGCGCCATTTCGCAGTTGCATCATATGCGCAACAATGGCTCAAAACGCGCCTGACGACCGCATTGCGTTGCTGGAGGCGGAGCTTGCCGCCGCGCGCGAACAGCTCGACGCTGTTTTCCCCTCCGCTGTCCCCCCTCCGCGCTCCTTCGATGCGCTCGACGCCCGCATTGACAGCTATCGCATACCGAAACTGCCGGCGTTTTTTAAAAGCGACCCCGCTCTGTGGTTCGGCCTGGTCGAAGCGTCATTTAGGAACTCGCGAATTACCAGTCAAGCCACGATGGCCGACACTGTTATCGCCGGTCTGGACGCGGATACTGCCACGGTTATATCCGACCTCATTTTGGCACCGGACCCTATCGCGCCGTACACCAAAATTAAGCAGCGCATCGTATCGACCTTTTCCACCTCGTCAGCTGCGAAACTGCAGCGGCTCTTGAAAGGCCAAATATCGTCCCACGGGAAACCTACGCACACCCTGGCAATCATGCGCAATCTGAATGACGGGGCGTGTACGGACGCGGCGCTAAAATCCATTTTTTTGGACACCCTCCCTGAGCAATGTCGCCCCATTCTCGTCGCGTCAAAACGCGAAGACCTTCAGGAGATGGCGGACATGGCGGATAAAATAGTCGAGATGACGCAATCCTACAGCCCGAGCGTTCTCGCCGTTACCTCCGAAGCATCCCGCTTAAATGCTTTGCAGGAGCAAATTGACGTTCTCTCTCGCGGTATCGAACGATTGACCACGATGGTGGAGGGCGTCTCTCGCCCACGTGGGCAAAATTCGGGGCAAAATTCGAAGCGAGATCGCCCTGCTCGATCGCGAGCGCGTTCACGGACACGCGTTCCCTCTGGTCTCTGCCATTTTCACGCCAAATTTGACGACAAGGCATTTCGATGCCTCAAGCCATGCACATGGCCGGACTCTGCTAAGAATCAGGAAAACTAAGCGCACACTCCGTCGCGGAGACTGTCGGAGAGTGTCGCGGCGCATCGAAACGTCTCCACGTCCGCGACCGCAAGTCGAGTCGCGCCTTCCTCGTGGACACCGGTTCGGATCTGTCCCTTTTACCAGCACCAACATCGCCCCGCGGCTCCGCCGGCGCCTTTAAACTATTCGCCGCGAGCGACACCCGCACCGATACATACGGCGACACTCGCGTGTTCCTCGATCTGGGATTGCGCCGACCCATCGAGTGGAATTTTTGCGTTGCCGCAGTTCCGTACCCGATTATCGGGGCCGACCTGCTGGCTCACTACGGCCTGACCGTTGATCTCAAGCAACGTCGCTCGTGCGATTCCGTCACGGGCGTGTACCTGGTGGCGAGTGTCGACGGACCGTCTCCCCCATCCGTGAGCGTTATTCGTCCGTCATCCAGGTACTCAAACATCTTATCTCGGTACCCCCGCGTCATCGGCCTCGAGCAGCCCACACCTTTTGAGTCGCGCGGTGTGGTACACCATATTTGTACTACTGGCCCGCCTGTTGCGGAGCGCGCCCGCCGCTTACCGCCTGAGAAACTCAAGGTCGCCAAGGCCGAATTTAAAAAACTCATCCAATCCGGCATTTGCAGTCCGTCAAGTAGCCCCTGGGCTAGACCCATCCACCTCTTAAGGAAGAAAAATGGGGAATGGCGCGTTTGCGGGGATTATCGCCGTCTGAACGGCGTAACGATACCTGATCGGTATCCCGTGCCCCACCTGCACGATTTTCCGGCTCAACTTCACGGAAAGAGCATCTTTACAGCGCTGGACTTACACCAAGCCTACCACCAAATACCGGTAGCCCCGGAAGACATCCAGAAGACTGCCGTGATAACGCCATTCGGCTTGTTCTAGTACCGCGCGATGACCTTCGGTCTGCGCAACGCCGGCCAGACATTCCAGCGGTACATCCACCGCGCGCTGGGGGATCTCGACTTCGTTTTTACATTCATCGACGACATCCTCATCGCTTCCTCTTCCGAGGAGGAACATGAGAGTCATCTCAGGGTCGTGCTGCAACGCCTTCACGACCACCACCTGCGCATAAACATGCCTAAATGCCAGTTCGGCGTCAGGGAACTCGTTTTCTTGGGCCACCTCGTCAACGCGGAGGGATTTAAACCCACTCCAGACAAGGTTAAGGCCATTAACACCTTTCCAAGACCGCGCACCATAGACGAACTCCGTCGGTTCCTTGGCATGGTGAACTTTTACCGACGATGCATCCCACACGCCGCCGCCACCCAGGCCCCGTTGAACGCGTACATGAGCGACGCGCGCAAGCGGGACAAGCGCCCCGTGGAATGGTCACCGGAAGCCGAGGCAGCGTTCGTAAAATGCAAAGATGACCTGGCTAACGCGGCCCTCCTCACCCACCCTTGCGAGTCTGCTCCCGTGCGTCTCGTTTCCGATGCCTCGAACGTGGCTATGGGCGCGGTCGTTGAGCAGCTGTGCCGCGAGACCTGGAGACCTCTCGCGTTTTTTTCGCGTAAGTTTTCTCCCGCGCAGCTCAAGTACAGCACGTACGACCGTGAGTTGACGGCCGTCTACGACGCCGTGCGTTATTTTCGCCACTTTCTCGAGGGCCGTCAATTCGAGGTTTATACTGACCATAAACCACCGATTTATGCGTTCGCCCAAAATTCTGAGCGCGCTTCGCCTCGACAGACGCGGCAGCTGTGCTACATAGCACAATTTACGACCACGATTTTGTATCTGCCCGGTGGCGAAAACGTCGTCGCCGACTCCCTTTCGCGTACCGAGGCCGTTCGCCTCCCGACACAGTTCGATTTGAGCGAACTATCGCGCGAGCAGGAATCCGATTCCGACTTAAAGGAAATCCTTGTATCGCCGGATCACTCGCTCGCGCTAAGGAGGTTGACCTGGGGTCCCGATCACACCCCTGTGTATTGCAGCGTGAACGAAGAGTGTATCCGACCGTACATCCCGGCCGCCATGCGTGAGCGAGTCTTCAGATTGTTCCACGCCCCCGCACACCCTAGCGCGAAGGTCACTGACAGACTCGTACGGCAGCGATACGTCTGGCCCGACATGCACCGGGACATCGCCCGCCTTTGCCGGTCGTGCACCGACTGCCAGCAGTCCAAAATTTCGCGACACGTCAAAATGACTCCTTCGCATTTTATCGCTCCGGACGGGCGTTTCACACACGTCCACATTGACATCGTCGGCCCACTTCCCGAGAGCGAGGGTTTCTTGTACTGTATCACGATGATCGATCGTTTCTCGCGCTGGGCGGAGGCCGTGCCTGTCCGCGAGACCTCGGCGCGAACTGTCGGGCGCGTTTTTTTTTACCACTGGGTGTCGCGTTTCGGCGCGCCGACCTTCCTAACGAGCGATCAGGGCCCACAATTTGAGTCCCAACTCTTCGCGGCCCTTTTGGCACTTGTGGGTTGCCAAAGAAACAGAACCACCGCTTACCACCCCGCGTCAAACGGCATGGTCGAGCGCTGGCACCGCGTCCTGAAGGCGGCGATCATGTGCCACGCCGACCGGCAATGGACTCGCGTCTTGCCGACCGTGCTGCTCGGGTTGCGAACCCACGTTCGCCTCGACACCGGCGCGTCTCCCGCCGATTTTATTTACGGGACGCCTCTGCGTTTACCCGGCGAATTTTTCTTGTCGGATGACTTCCGACCGGACCCGCAACTCTTCCTCGAGGAATTTCGTCAATACATGCGCTCCGTAAAACCTGTGCCCGTTACGCACAAACGAAACGTCAAGGCTTTTGTGTTCAAGGAGCTGGACTCGTGTACGCATGTGTACATGCGAGTCGCATCCGTTCGGAGACCATTAGAGCGCCCGTACACTGGACCCTACCGTGTACTACAGCGCATTTCAGAGCACGTCTACTCCATCGA
This sequence comes from Nomada ferruginata, assembly GCA_963583965.1. Classification (NCBI taxonomy): domain Eukaryota; kingdom Metazoa; phylum Arthropoda; class Insecta; order Hymenoptera; family Apidae; genus Nomada; species Nomada ferruginata. The sequence goes on from OY757222.1 coordinate 9,889,915, forward strand.
GATCAACGGGAAACCTCGAAGCGTTTCCGTCGAACTCCTGAAGCCTGCGCATGGGATTTCGGAGGATCTCGCATTCCGCGCGCCTGACGGCGCGTCATCAGATCAAAGCGCACCCACGCGCACCGACACGCGTAAGCGAGCGCATTTCGCGGACCCCGTTCCGTAGCGTAGATTAAGATTTATGTAAGCGTAGCTGTAAGTAACACCTTGTGAATATGTAGATGTGCGTTAGTATGAAATATCATAAAGCGTTGAGTTGCAGCGAATGATTGTAAGCTTCCACTCCTCTAGGGGGGGGGGGGTGTAGGCACCATGGCGCTGCAATCGCAAAGCAAGGAGTTTTCCCATCTAGGGAACTCATAGCCACAGAAATAGACCGTTGTCTATTACCGGCAAATAAAGAGAACTGTCTAGACCTCTGTAAAGCGTGCACGTCTCTGAAGTATACGCATACCACGTTTTGAGTATTAATAAAAGTTTTGCTACAAGGCGTGTTGTTGAGAGTGTTGCTGTGTCATTATTCCACCGGGCAAGTAGAGCCCAGCTCCCAATTTAATACACTTGGGACACGTGATTCTACAGCCCTCCTGAGTAAGCGCCACCTCATCACCACTACCTGAACTAAATTTGTGACGTCACGTGCTCTGATTTAACGGCAATACTACAAGCGGACGACGAAACTCGTCTATGGGAGTGCAGGCAAAAGTCCTCACTTAATTTCCTTATGTGAGAATATTTTGAGCTGGGTGAGGGTTCATTCGAAAGAGGAAGGTTCAATGACTTTCGCGGCAGGCCCCGATTGTGTCCCAAAACTCTTTTAGTGACCTAAAAATGCCTGTATTCTGCGGGTGTATTTTTTCGATTTTTTGTTACACTTTGAACACTCATATTATTAGATATCAACACAATTTCGTTGAAACTCCTGTGCTGCGAAACTCTTTGAACCTCCCTCTTTCGAATGAGCCCTCACCCAGCTCAAAATATTCTCATATAAGGAAATTAAGTGAGGACTTTTACACTCATGTTTTGGCCCATATTATGTCGATAGCATTACAGCTCGCTGCATTACCCGTGTCTACCCCCTTAATGTAAGACGATTGTAATATTTGCCGTACGTTGCCCCTCGATACACCCGATCACGGCCGCGCGCGATTGTGACTGAGCTCGCGCTATACGGGCGCTGTAATTGGCCAGTGTTTTTCGTTAATAACTCAAAAACGAAGCGTCAAACAATATTTTGGTCCAGGAAAAAGTTGTTCACAATCACCTCAGCTACCCTTCTTTTAAAAATAATGCACATGTTCCGGGCCACCCTGTATATATATATGAATAATATGAATATTATTATTATGGATCTTATTACTTGGACGAATCTGTTGGAAAACTAGATTATGAGGATGTGTGATAATATATAATGCACAGGTCAGTTTACTAAAAGTAATTTATTTTATATAGTAAACGAAGGCACGTCCTTATTCAGCGGAGAAACGATGAAATATAGAAGAGAAGCGTGGGCATTCGGACCCTATCGGTCCCTCTTAATATAAACACTTTTGTACAAGCTTGGAATTCTGTACCCCAATATATTCTCAGAACTATAAGAGATAATTATTTGTTTAACTTTTGTTTTTTTATTTACCACAATAGGTATGTCCATATTTGTGGATGTTCCCTGGGATCTGTTGAAAAGTTTTCATTGGACAAAGTCGTTTGTTATCACGATATCGTCTAGAGCGCTCCCTTGCTAATTCTCTCTGTCGTTCCAATGCATTTTCTTGAATTTGTTCTTTAAGTTGTTTCTTTTCTTCATTCTGCGAGACTAAATTCTGCTGTTGAACTTCTTGTCGCTCTCTTTTACATTCTTTTAATTCATCGTCGAACTGGCAATTTTGATCCATCTTCGATTTTCAAAATTATAAAGGGCAATATTCCAAAAAGTTTACACTTCAACAAATATTTATACACTAATCACAGCACGGTGTTGCGAAATGGTCTTTTAATAATTTTAAAGTGTGGGGTTATGTGGCCGCGTTTACGCGAAAGCGCTCTGCACGTGGTATAAAATTAACTATTAATAAATCAAAATTAACACAAATAAATCCTTAAATGAGATTTTTTTTTATAAAAAAACGTTTAATAAATTAACTTTTAATAATAACCACAGCAGGGCGTTGCGAAATTGTCTATACAGATGTGGGAGCTTCGTTGTATCGATGGTGGAAGAAGGAAGCGACGGGAAAAGAAAGGAAGGAAGAAGGTGTTTCGTCCTAGGCCTGCTGGCGGACTCGTCAGTAAGGCGTACGAGCAGGCCCTGCCTTAGACACAAGGATAGTAGGAAATTGTCGGAGGTTATACAGGGTGTCTCTTAACTCCTGTCCTTCCCGGAAATGGGGGGTAGCTGGGGTGATTCTGAACAACTTTTTCCTTGACCAACATGTGGTTTGCAGCTTCATTTTTAAGTTATTAACGAAAAACACTGGCCAATGAGAGCGCCCGCCGGGCGGCCGATGGCGCGCGCTCAGGCACGAACCTATCAGCTGTCGCGATGGCGGGGCATCGAGGGTACCGACGGAAGCGTGCGGAAAATGTTACATCGTCACAATTAAGAATAATGTCGAATAATTTGTTATTCATGAATAACAAATAAACTAATAAGTCGTTTAAGAACAGTGTCCGATACGTTCATTCATTATCCGAAAGGAATAAACTGTTTTATTACTTATAAAAAAAATATCTTTTTAAAAGCACATTTTCAGGTGGACAGATTATGTTTTCAGAAAAACGATTTGCACAACTAATGTTAGAAAAAGCTAGTTAAACTTACCCATTCGTCCACGAATTAACTTGCTTATCGTGTGCGAATCCTGACCGAGGCAACGTTCAACAGCTGATGTTACGGCTGGGTTAGTATCCTTGCATGATCACTTCACTTCACGATAACTTCACTTCACGGTCACTTGCACTTGCTACTGTGAAATTTGGGTATAGTTAAAAACAATTTATTCTTCCTACGTTTAAACATTTTGTAATATACTGCGGTTGTACGATTCGCGTTTCTCGTTCGGTTAGCAGAACGACTCTGCCAGCTGAAACGTTCGCACTCGCTTCCACACGTACACGCACACACACTGTCTCCAAATTTAGTAGAAATCGGCGGCAGATACCGATCACACAGGGCAGCATCGGCCCCTGCGTAGTGTGCGTCGCAGTGTGAGCGTCGGCACTACAATGTTATCCAAATTAAAGAACATGCGCGTGTGCGTGTGGAAGCGAGTGCGACGTTTCAGCTGGCAGAGTCGTTCTGCTAGCCGAACGGACAACATGAATCGTAAAAACGCAAACTATTACGAAATGTTTAAACGTAAGAAAAATAAATCGGTTTCAAATATTCCCACATTTCACAGTGGCAAGTGATAATGACCGTGAAGTGATCTTGAAGTGAATTCACCGTGAGTGTAGTGAGTTCACCGACCCGGCCGGTGACATCAGCTGTTGACCGTTGCCTAGGTCAGGATTCGCACAATGTTAACCAGATTAATTCGTAGACGAATGGGTAAGTTTAACTAGCTTTTTCTAACATTAGTTGTGCAAATCGGTTTTCTGAAAACATAATTTATCCACCTGAAAACGTGCTGTTAAAAAGATATTTTTTTCATAAGTAATAAAACAGTTTATTCCTTTCGGATAATGAATGAACGTATCGGACACTGTTCTTAAACGACTTATTAGTTTATTTGTTATTCATGAATAACAAAGTATTCCACATTATTCTTAATTATGACGATGTAACATTTTCCGCACGCTTCCGTCGGTACCCTCGATGCCCCGCCATCGCGACAGCTGATAGTTTCGTGCCTGAGCGCGCGCCATCGGCCGCCCGGCGGGCGCTCTCATTGGTGAGTGTTTTTCGTTAATAACTTAAAAATGAAGCTGCAAACGACATGTTGGTCAAGGAAAAAGTTGTTCAGAATCACCCCAGCTAGCCCTCATTTCCGGGAAGGACAGGAGTTAATAGACACCCTGTATATATAGTCGTGGTGACTTATATAACCACTTTCGGGAGCCGGATCGTCGTGCTCGTCCCCTAGCGGTGTATGTGGGAAGTGCCCCCACACAAAAAAAACTAGTGTGCGCTTAAGACCGCACGACCGAAGTGTAAACTTCGATGGCGATTTTAATCTATTCTAATTAATATATACATGAATAACATGAATATTATTATTACGGGTCTTATTACTTGGACGAACCTGTTGGAAAACTAGATTATGAGGATGTGTGATAATATATAATGCACAGTTCAGTTTACTAAAAGTAATTCATTTTATACAGTAAAAGAAGGCAGGTTCTTATTCAGAGGAGAAACTCTAACGAATGAATATAGAATATATTCTCATATATATTCTCAGAAATATAAGAGATAATTATTTGTTTAACTGGGTTTTATACAATGCATAAAACCAACACGCCTTCTCAAAAATTATTCGTTTATATAAGAATGCACCTTCCTCTTACTTTCGCTGGGGTCTAGTGGGGACTAGTGGTGGAGAAATATCGATGGCACTATCGATATTATCGATGGTTGCTACTATCGAATATCGAAAACTATCGATAATATATGTTTACTATCGATAGTACATCGAAAATGTGGGTTACCATTCGTAATGCCGCGAATTTAAAAATGTTTGGTAATTTGATGATAAGCATTTGTTCTATAACTGACGATACCGATAGTATGTAGTGATTAAAGCCTGGCTTTCTGTGTGATCTTGCGTACGAAAGAATCTGCAATTCAAAGAATATTATTATATCCTTTGTACAAGATTGAACTGTATCTGCGCGTTTTTAGGTGAGCGCTCTCTTCCTCTGCGCCTAACGTCATTTCCTTGGCTCCCAGAGAGAGCGCTCATCCTTACATTACTTATGTATGTACTACATATGCATACATATCACATTCCATCACTATCGATAATTATGGATGGTCGATGGTCCAATTTGATGATAAGCATTTGTTCTATAACTGACGATACCGATAGTATGTAGTGATTAAAGCCTGGCTTTCTGTGTGATCTTGCGTACGAAAGAATCTGCAATTCAAAGAATATTATTATATCCTTTGTACAGGATTGAACTGTATCTGCGCGTTTTTAGGAGAGCGCTCTCTTCCTCTGCGTCTAACGTCATTTCCTTGGCTGCCAGAGAGAGCGCTCATCCTTACATTACTTATGTATGTCAGAAATAATTCTATTATTTCTATAAGTTTGTTAGATTTCTAAAAGAATGCTGATTCGATGGAGGTTCTGGGGTAAGTGCCGTGGGGTTCATCACAGTCCTCTTACCAAAAGGCATAGCCTTCCCCACTCCGTGGCCAGATCCTCCAGGAACAGAGTCCCTATTCTTTAGCAATGCGACGTCAGGTCGCTTGCCATATTTAAACTCTCTCTTCTATCTAATAAACAATCCCTCGACACTCGATAGTTGGAAGACCCAGAGCGGTCGCCAGCCACCGCTTGCCGACAGGATGTTTGGTCATTCATTCATTTCCAAGACACTCTTTGACCACCCGTAGGACTGCGTCCCCATCATAAATTATCCACAGGGTGCGTAGCACTTCGCTACCCGATCCTATTCCTTTCTTTAAAAATACGCTATCGCTAACATGTATGTACTACATATGCATACATATCATATTCAATCACTATCGATAATTATCGATGGTCGATGGTCCAACTGTCAGAAATGATCGATAGTGCTGACCATCGATATTATCGATGGTTGCTACTATCGAAAACTATCGATAATATATGTTTACTATCGATAGTACATCGAAAATGTGGGTTAACATTCGTAATGCCGCGAATTTAAAAATGTTTGGTAAATTGATGATAAGCATTTGTTCTATAACTGACGATACCGATAGTATTTAGTCATTAAAGGCTGGCTTCCTGTGTGATCTTGCGCATGAAAGAATCTGCAATTCAAAGAATATTATTATATCCTTTGTACAAGATTGAACTGTATCTGCGCGTTTTTAGGTGAGCGCTCTCTTCCTCTGCGCCTAACGTCATTTCCTTGGCTCCCAGAGAGAGCGCTCATCCTTACATTACTTATGTATGTACTACACATGCATACATATCACATTCCATCACTATCGATAATTATGGATGGTCGATGGTCCAACTATCGGAAATTATCGATAGTGCTGACCATCGATATTTCTCCACCACTACTAAGCACTGTTTGAACTTCGCTCGGAAAACTCGGCTCTCTTGTTCTACCTCGTGAGCCTGACGATCTCGGCACCCGAGTTTACCCGAACTGACCGTGTCGCGCTGAGAGTGTCGCGTTGACCGTATCGCGCTGAGCGTGTCGCGTTGACCGTGTCGCGCTGACCGTGTCGCGCTGAGCGTGTCGCGTTGACCGTGTCGCGCTGAGCGTGTCCCGTTGAGAGTGTCGCGCGGAGCGTGTCGCGTTGACCGTGTCGCGCTGGGCGTGTCGCGCTGAGAGTGTCGCGCTGAGAGTGTCGCGCTGAGCGTGTCGCGTTGACCGTGTCGCGTTGACCGTGTCGCGTTGACCGTGTCGCGTTGACCGTGTCGCAGTGGCCGTGTCGCGCTGAGAGTGTCGCGCTGAGAGTGTCGCGTTGACCGTGTCGCATTGGCCGTGTCGCGCTGAGAGTGTCGCGCTGAGAGTGTCGCGCTGAGCGTGTCGCGCCCGAGCGTGTTGCGCTGAGCGTGTCGCGCCCGAGCGTGTCGCGCTGAGCGTGTCGCGCCCGAGCATGTGGCGCTGAGCGTGTCGCGCCCGAGCGTGTCGCTTCGGCTCTCGAGTTTACCCGAATGAGCGTGTCGCGCCCGAGCCTGACGCATCAGACTCATTCACTCCCCAGCAAAATTTTCACTCCCCAGCAAAATTCTGGGCGTGGCGCGCCTAAAGAAGTTTACACTTCAATAACTCAATAACTCAAAATAAGCGTGTCGCGTTGACCGTGTCGTGCTGAGCGTGTCGCGTTGACCGTGTCGCGCTGACCGTGTCGCGCTGAGCGTGTCGCGTTGACCCTGTCGCCCTGAGCGTGTCGCGTTGACCGTGTCGCGCTGAGCGTGTCGCGCTGAGCGTGTCGCGTGGACCGTGTCGCGCCGAGCGTGAGGCATCAGACTCATTCACTCCCCAGCAAAATGCTGTGCGCGGCGCGCCCAAAGAAGTTTACACTTCAAAAAGAACATGCAGGAGGTAAAAGACGAAATTGAATTCAGGCATAGTTTTAAGACAAAGGAGGTTAAAGTAAACTGGGTGGTTCAAGTGCCTAGTGAAGTTTATACGGAATTAATAAATTGGGGTAAAGTTTATATGAAGTGGCGTGTTTATAGATTAAGAGAGTTTTACAACACTGTTAGGTGTTACAAATGTCACGGGCATGGACATATAGCTAAATATTGTAGTATACAAGAACAGTTATGTGAGACTTGTAGCTCTAAGGAACATGCAAAAGAGGACTGAAAGAGAAAAGAAAACCCGACATGCATAAACTGCATAAGGCCTAAAAGAAAAGAGACGGGGCGTAGTGCCAGATAAATGCTCAACGGTCTACGGCTGCTGCAGCGAATTTAGAACTTATAATGCAGGAATTAAATCTACACATTCTATGCATACAAGACCCGTATAGTTATAAGAATATAGTTCGCGGATATAATTCCTCGAATTTAAGAAAAATTCAACCCAGGGGTGAACACCCATGGGTAGCAGTCATAGATACATATAATAAAATAGAAATTTTAACTTTCCCGGGCGATAACGACCACATCATGTATTTTAAAGTCATTACTGAAAATCTTGCCTTTTATATCATAAACGCGTATTGTCAGTTTTCTTTACAGTTGACGCCTTTTTTTAGGACATATTGATAAAATTTTAAAAAATATTGAAGGAGAAAGGTATGAATGCAGTACAAATTTAATAAATATTATTTAAAGTTATTTTACAAATAGGATAATGATTGTAGAATCTAAATTTAAAAAAGTTACAAAAAGGATGCCCTCAGGGTTCTGTCACTAGCCCCATGGCGTGGGTATGGTGTATGGATTCCCTTTTAGATAGTTTACAGCAAGAAATTGAAGCCTCTGATGTAGAATACGTTGCATATGTTGACGATTTAGCCTTGACAATAAAAGGAGATTCAAGAAAAGAATTAGAACAATACTCAGAAAGAGCAATTGATATTATAACAATGTGGTGTGAAGAGCACAAATTAAAAATTTCAATGAGCAAAACAACTGCAATTTTGTTAAAAGGTAAATTAGATCGAAAAAGAATGCCAATAATTAAAGTAAACAATGAAAAAATCAAATACTCAATTAGAACTAAGTATTTGGGCATAATAATAGATGAAAAGCTAGGACTAGTTGAACATGCAAAATATCTTCGGGAAAGAATAGTAAAGTTTGCAATGACAATAAGAAGAATCACAAGAGACAGTTGGGATTGAAATGCCACATTTTAAATATATTATACAGCGCAGTACTGTTGCCCATAATCAGATATGGCTCAGGATTTTGGTTTGAGAATGTATAAAAAGTTCATATAATAAGACACCTTTTGGCTACGCAAAGAATACTTTTACTAATAATAACTAACGCATGCAGAACAACCTCAACCGTTGCAATGCAGACGCTTGCAGGAGCTATGCCATTAGATTTAAAAATAATAGAGCAGTCACTAATAAATAAAATTAAAACGAATAAATCTATTAACTGACCTTTGTCATTTACCATATGACACGTTGTCCCAGAATCTAAAATGCAGGTTTCTGTATCGAAACTTTCTGTTAAAAAACTCACCTTGCCAGTTTCTTCCTTTTCTAGTCGCTGATTATTCTGTCTAAAGTAGCAGTCTTTTTCCACATGATTCCTCCGTTTGCAAATATTGCAAAAAGAGTATCCTTCTCTTTTTTCTGCAGTCTTTGGCTACATGCCCCATTTTGCTGCAGACAAAACATTTTAATCCTTTACCTTTTTTCCCTTCATGCTGTGTAGTGCTCCTGCATGCACTTGCCAAATGTGTAGAGGAGTTACACTTGTAACACCTCTTCTCTGTTATTTTAAAGGCTACCGTTTCTTCCTGGTTGGCCTTACCCTTTGCCTCCTCCATAAGCAGCCTTGCTGTAAGATTATCAAGCGTTTTTTCCACTCATGGTGTCGACTCCCAAGCACTGGTAAAAAATTTATATCTATCAGGTAGTGTAGTTAATATTTTCATTATACTCATTTTTTCTTCTATCTGACAGCCCAAGGCCTGTAACTTAAAGACAATATTCTTTAGATAAGCAATGTGCGTGGCCATATCTCTATCACTTTTGTATCTGTAGGTAAACAACTGTTCCATAACAGAACATTTTCGCTGTTCACTATCCCTTTCAAATATTGCATTTAGTTTATTCCACATTTCTCTGCTCGTGCTACATCCTGTTATATGTATCAGTTGCTGATCCTCTACAGTTGACACAATAAGATTCTGTACTTTTGCGTCCATCTTTAACCATTCTCCTAATTTATCCTCTCCTTTCGGTGGATCATCTGTTAATTGCTGAAACAGACCTTTTGCTTTTAAGACTAAAGTAAGGCGAAATTTCCATATCTGAAATCCGTCTCCATCTCTCAATTTCTCAATACTCCCAATTTCTTCACTGTTTTTGTGTCTTGCCGACATCTTTTTCGATATTTTACACCTTTTATTTGTTTTCTTTTCTTTTTTTTCTTTTAAACAGCAAACTTGCTCTTAATTATTCTCTCATTAGAACCTTAAAACCTCTTTTTTTCTTTTCTCTTTTCACCACGTGCCCACCTAACCGTGTTCTGGGCCCATAACCTGTCATAATATAATTTTATTATCTAGAAGAGGATATAAATAACTAACAACTACATATAGAGTACGCTAATTCCTTATGCTAAAAATTAAAGGCAAAAACACTATATATATCTAACTTCCTAACGAACATTGTTTCTGTTCTGTTCTGTTCTTCTCCAAACTACAAAAGGCCACACTTCACCATGTTCTTTTTCTCTCGTCTCTTTTCTGATTTATACTACATCATTTCCCACGGGACCCGTATCGGTAATGTAGAGATTGATTATTTCACAGCTCCTGAGGGGAGTCGATAGGGACAGAGGGAATCTCGTTAATCCATTCATGCGCGTCACTAATTAGATGACGAGGCATTTGGCTATATCCTGTACTTGGTTTTGCAACCATGTATACTTCCGCGCGAATTAGACACCAGCACGTTAGGTGTTCCTAAAACTAGTTAACAACAACAACAACAATGAAAATATATAAATAGCTACGGGCCTACTTTCTAGCGTCCACTGCCATGAGACCTGCCCGCGGTTCTTGGAAAAATTAGGAACGGGGACCCTTACGGGAGGCGAACTTAGCCACACCGAAGTGTGTTGTCAGAGAAGGCCTCACGAAGGCGTCGCCCCGGGCTCTTCATGCATAGAGCCCGCCCCGCGCCCTACTGTACAATAGTACAGTAGAACTCGTACCGCCTGGTGTAAAGGCCAAGACGGGCTAATAAATAGCTCTTATCTGCTGGCAGCTGCTTCGTCTTTGATTAAAAGTTTTTCCTGTCTAGCTTGCACTTCGTCATATGTATAAATTGCTTTAGTAGCTTTCCGGCAGTCCCATTTCTGAAACATACTGCCCTGGTCATCCTACCTCCCTTGAAGAGAAGGTGGAGTCTCAGAACAGCGCCGTATGGCTACAGTCGCCTGGAAGAAATGAATGAATTAGTAGATAAATAATAATAAATAAATAAATGAATAAGACGATCACGTAATAAGTTAGCATATATGTGTTGAAGTTATAACGATCACCTAGTGTGATCGTAGTCAATAAACTCGTTAGCCATTTCTAGTGACGACCAGGGAGCAATAAGGGACGCTGTGAGGCAGTGTTTCATACTGAACTCTAGGACTTTCATGTTTTGTTTAGTTTTTACAGGCATCGCTCCTCTGCATCCCACTATTATTGGTACAACTTCTGCCCTTACACATTTGAGTTTTCTCTTTATAAATTCGGCGGTATTCGTGTAGTTCCTGACCTTTTCTCGGTAAGCATTACGGAGATTCTCCTTATCTTCATACCTCACACTGACGTCTACTATAAAAGCCCTGTCTTGGTCTTTGATCACCAAATCAGGATTCTTTGGTTCTCCGTCAATGCTTACTTCAGGTTCTGGGAATACCGCCCATTGTTTTGCCACGTTATCTTGAATGAGTTTGCATATCTCATTGTGCCTTCTTATTCTTTTGGGCTTAGTGTGGGTGCAATTGCCCAAGATGTGTCCTAGGGTCTCTACCTGGACGTGGAATCTTCTACACATTATTTCCCTGTCCTTTCTTGCTCTGTGTAGTGCCAGTCTTGTTCCGAATGTATTGGTTCTGAGTCGGATTGCGTCCAGGTACCTCGACGGCTTGAGTAATTGGGGGTTGTATAGCCATTGATTCCCTACTTTGTCCCCGAAGAACTCCCTGATACCCCGTCCCTGGGAGATTAGGCTAGCCCACTTGTCGGTGTCTCTCTTTCTAATGGCCTTCCGTGCTTCCTCAATTCTTTCCCGAGTAGTTGGCCATTCCAGGCCCACAGCCGAGGCATATTTTCGCACTAAAGTCTCCTGCCCATCTAATGCTTGTCTTACTGCTGCATCGCCTTTTTTTTTTTTTTTTTTTTTTTTTGTTACGAGGTGGAAATCTTCGAAAGACACCACCTGCCCTGGGGGAGAGCAGGAGGTAGTGCCGGATTTCTACCGGCTAAAACCACCCCGGTTACCTAACCTCGGCGCTTGTAGGGGAGGCCCCGTGACCTACGGATACCCTTCCGGTGCCTCCCCACGCCCGGCCATTGCGGCCCCATCCTCGGGAGGGTCAGAAGGACCCTCCGAAAAACGCCGCCGTATCGCACATGGCCGCGCCAGGGGTAACACCCAGCGCGGCCTACCTTCTCCAGGCCGTGATAAGGGCGACTCGGGCCCCCACCCGAGCCGCCCACGGCTCTCCGACGGCCCCGCGGGATTGGGGGGGATTGTTCCTCCCCGGCAGGACCGCCCGTATACGGGGTATTGGCGAGGTCAACCGGCAGGGGGGGTGAGGGGGAGCACCTCAGCGCCCCTTGGGTCCATCAGCCATTCACACCGCGGGAGGGGCGATCTCGCCAGCGGAAAACGGCCAGCGAGCCCGCCCCTCCTTTATTTTCGACGCCGTTTCCGGCTGTCGGGCAGCCCTGCGGGATACCGGGAGGACATAATCCTCCCACAGCAGGGCCGCCCGTATACGGGGTATTGGTGAGGTCAACCGGCAGGGGGGTGAGGGGGAACACCTCAGCGCCCCTCGGGACCTTCAGCCATACCAGACAACGGGAGGGGGGGATCTCGCCAGCGGAAAACGGCCGGCGAGCCCGCCCCTCCTTCATTTTCGACGCCGTTTCCGGCTGTCGGGCAGCCCTGCGGGATACCGGGAGGACATAATCCTCCCACAGCAGGGCCGCCCGTCTACTGAGTCAGCGGTGACGGCCATCCGAGAGACGGGAGGGGGGACACCTCCGTCGTCCCTCGGACCGTCACCGCTTTTACACCACGGGAGGGGGGGACCTCGCCAGCCTGCGCAAACGCAGCCGGCGAGCCCTGACCCTCCGTCTTTCGCGTCGGACGGGATCGGTCAATTCCCGATCCCGCTCCGCTGCCTCCTTTCTGCGAAGAACATCCTCGCAGAAGGAGGCCACCGCTACCCAGGCTCTCTCGCTGCCCAGCATCATACTAACGATGCGAGGCAGCGAGAGATCCGCCCCCACTTGCGCCCTCAACGCCCGGCGCTCCGCCGCCCATTCCGGGCACTCCTCGAGAGTGTGCTGCGCTGTGTCCAGCGCAGCCCCACACTCGTGGCACTCCGCCGTCGCCTCCGCCCGTATCCGGCACAGGAACTCACCGAAGCACCCATGTCCGGTGAGCACCTGCGTGATCCGGTAGGTGAGCCTACCCCTGCCACGGTCCAGCCATTCGTCCAGGCTGGGCAGAACCGCCCCGACTGCTCGCTGCGCGGCTCCTCGATTAAGGAGCTCCATCCTCCATTTGTTCCGCGCAGCCAGCCGGGCCTGACGTCTCACGTCCACTTCTTCCTCGGCGGACACCATCGCGCCCTCCCGGCGGAGTTCTCGGAGACGCTCGTAAATGGAAGCATCTCCCTCCGCCAAGAGATCGAAAGGCACGGTGCCCGCCAAAACCAGCGCCGCCTCGTGGGATATCGTGCGGTATCCCCTGGCCACCCTGATGTCCATCCTCCTCTGAACGCGGCGCAGCGATACTTTGCTGCGCCGTGCGACCATCAGGGCTGACGCCCATATCGGGGCGCCGTAAAGCGCCATAGACCGCACAACACCCAGGTATAGGCGGCGCACCCTCTCATCCGGTCCCCCGATGTTTGGGAGGAGGCGGCCAAGGCCGGCCGCCGCCCTCTCAAATCGGGGAGCCAGTCGGTCGAAGTGGACCGTGAATCGCCAGTGGCTGTCCAGGAGGAGACCGAGATAATTCATCCGGTCCCCAACCTGAACATGCTCACCCCCTATCATAATCCAGGACCGGGGCGGTCCCCGGCTCCGAGGCCTGTCGTGAAACCACATGGCCTCGGTTTTCGGCGGAGAGATCCGCAACCCCAGTCCCCGGATACCGTCGACGACGGAGGCCAGTCCCGTCTCCGCTAGACGGATGGTCCTCTCCCAATCCCTCCCAACGGCCATCAGCAGCGTGTCATCAGCGTAACACGTCAGACTGACGCCGTCTGGGAGGGCAGCCCGCAGCACCCGATCGTACCCGATGTCCCACAACATGGGGCCCAGGACCGAGCCCTGTGGGACACCACGATCAACCTCCCTCGTGCACAACCGGCCACCTCTGCCCGGATATTCGACCCACCTGTCCCTCAGGTAGTCCCTTAGGACCTTCCTCACGTAAAGGGGCACTCCGTGGTCAGCGAGTGCCCCCCCCGATACGCCCCCAGGGAAGGGAGTTAAAGGCGTTGGCGATGTCAAGACTGACCGCCAACGCCACCCCTCCCCGGGACGTGGCCGAGTCCGAGAGGGACCTGACTCGACTGATAGCGTCGATCGTCGAGCGTCCCCCTCTGAAGCCAAACTGGGACTCGGCCAGGTCGGGACCCACCCGGGACAGGTGCCCCGAGAGGCGGGAAGCTAGCACCCTCTCGAAAAGCTTCCCCACCTCGTCGAGGAGACATATCGGCCGGTACGCCGAGGGAGAATCGGCGGGCTTGCCGATCTTCCTAATCAGGACCATCCGTCCCCTTTTCCAGCGGGACGGGACGCGCCCCAACCTCAGGCAGCCATCGAACAGGCGCCTGAGGCGGGGCCCGAGGACCCGCAGGGCAAGGGCCGTGGCTCTGCCCGGTATGCCGTCAGGACCCGGGGCCGTGTTGCGGGCTCCCATTTTCCTGACGGCCCGGGAGAGCTCCTCCACCGTGACCCCCATGTCGTCGGACCAGTTGTTCGGGTCCGACTCCCCGAGTTCCGGTGCCTGTTCTCCCCCTTCATCCAGGGGGAACAGGGTGTCTACCACCCTGTCCAGGAACTCGGGGTCCAAGGTCTCCGTCACGGGGGGCGCCCATGGGCGAAGTTTGCCCATCACCATTTTGTTACTGCTGCATCGTCTGACCCCACCATCTTGACGGCGTTTCTCATTTTCATGATGAGCACGATGCTTTCTACCCTCTGCACCCCTAGTCCCCCGTGGCCCTTGCTCGTGTACAACACCCCATCTGTTGTAGATGGATGGAGGTGTAGGATATTCTTAATTATTTGTTTGATCTCTTGATCAATTTCTCTTAAGGTGGCCGACTCCAGGCGCCATGACGTGTGTGCGTGCACTCACACAAACAAAGGAAAGCATGCATGTATACGCCATGCGCGACAGAGAGACCCGATTTCGAATTTGACTATCCCCGTCTCAATAATTGCATTAATGAAACTTTCGCGGATATACCACACATGGGTAGACTTCACCACAGTCGGGGACTTACGTTTGAACGCCAATAAACACCATGCGTTCAGATGAATGGTATTTCTTGAACTGGCAAGCTAGAGACAGACACCGATGTAGACAACAAGATGGCTGCAGGCATCTTGACACATTTCCAATTTAGCAAATATTGAACGATTTAATGGTTTATTCACTGATAACACGAAATCCCCTACTTCCTTGAACAAGATCACAGAAATTCGATTTTTCACAATTTATCACTTCTGGAAGGCGGAAAAAGTAAAATACGATTTGCACGCATCCGACGTAAGAATAGTTCACTGATTCTCCGTCGGTGGCGTTTATGGTACATTGTAGTGAATTTGGCCAAGTTACCGTCAATGTCGATAAAAATACGAATCAGTCGGTAAATGTAAGTTATAATTTCACACCACGAACGGCGATTCATACGTGAATACGTGATGCGTGCAAACAGACACCAGTAAGGCATAGTTGCCGGCACGTATCAAACCTCTGTCACGCTGTTGTCACATCTGTTACAATTATAACATAAGCATCAGCAAAATGAATCGGCTCAAGCCGAGATGTTGATTCGAGTCGCTTCAAACTTTTTTGTAGCTTCGAGTCCCCTTGGGGTATATTCTTCACATTCATTCTTTTTTCAATACTAAGTATATGAAAATGATCAATAGTTGTTTACAAATGTTTTAAAAATATTTGTTAAATACTTTAATTTAATATTCGTAAATATGATGTTGAAGCGCTTTTTTCTACCGTTTTCTTCCCATGTATCTTGCCAATTATGGAACTGTTTGATATTTCTATCATTTGGACGTGTATACATGTCAATTCAAAGCTCAAAATGTGTAACTCAAAATTTCAATCATTTGGTGGTATGTTTCATTTATATTACCAATAAAGCTGCTATGTTAATATAATATGAAATATATTAATTATATTATACAACAATAATATAATTGTAATATAATTAAAATATATGTAAGATTATCGAAGGCGTTTGAATAGGTATTCAAATGATTATGTCGGCGTGTATGTGTCAAAAAGTTGTTTTGTTTAGCTCTCGTGACCGTAGTCTGTACAACAATACAATGTCAACATGGTCCTTTTCGATCATTTTATGCTTCGCTCCAAGCAACAGAAAGCTATGATAGACAAAGACAGAGCTATGTACGTCAGATGTACCTATGACGTGACAGCAAGACGGGAATCGGTGTGACACCGCAACTATGACGCAGGGTGTGAGGGCCGTCATTTGTTTGTAAGATAAACCGCGTGGCCCGCGGCCCGCCAGTTGGCTGTGCCTGACCTATGTCAAGCAGCAATAAGAGCCCTTCTCTCATAAGGTCCAAAAATTATTTTCTTACACATCATTTGCACTATTCTCTTTTATGTTCGGCAAAAATCAAAATCTCAACTTGAGTCGAATCTATCGAAGTTTTCCTGAAAAGCAAAACTGTAATAGATATGACAATATCAGCTATGTCCCCGTATTTTTCGTTTGTCATTCTACACAATGACCGAAGCAATGGTAAAAAGCGAATGAAATGAATTAATAATTATCAATATATGCATATTCGGTACTCGCATAAAATCTGGACGAATAAATATATTTTCCTTTATATCAGATTATTTGTAAAAAAGAAATAATTGTGTGGTATAAAAGAAAGGCGAAATAGTAGTAAAACATCTGTTACGAGCCAGGGCTGTGGGCAACGCCTAGACCGGCGATGTTTATATTACCCCAGGAATATGGTTGAGAATTTATTAGTAAGGTGCACGGACGAACCTGATGCGAAATCAGGGAGCCGCTGGGATTGATGTATGCGAGGACGAACCCGATGCGAAATCGGGGAGCCTCAGGAATAGAATCAAGCGCGGACGAACCTGGTGCGAAACCAGGGATCCGCAGGAGGGTGAAACGTCGTGGACGAACCCGATGCGAAATCGGGGAGCCACTAGGAAAGAGTGCGCAGACGAACCCGGTGCGAAACCGGGGAGCTGCAGGAGGTTGGTTTATTCACAGACGAACCCGGTGCGAAACCGGGGAGCTGTTCGGAGGTTTGGTAAACGTACGGACGAACCTGATGCGAAATCAGGGAGCCGTAGGATACAGACGAACCTGGTGCGAAACCAGGGAGCTGTAGGATGGGTTAGGTTTCGTGGACGAACCCGATGCGAAATCGGGGAGCCACTAGGTTGGAGTAGTTACCTTGTTCTGGATAAGGCGTGCGAACGAACCTGATGCGAAATCAGGGAGTCGCAGGAAAAGTTAGTTTGACTCGTAAATAAGTAATCGATACAACTCGAGCGGTTAAGTTGTATCTGTGGGACGTTACTACTAATATAAAGGATTACGGAGTAAAGATAGGTTTTAACGAATCTACTCGATTTAATGGTGAACAGTTTATAAGTTTATATTGCAACCTGTTGTTTGTACAAGTGTAATTGTCGCGATATAGTTAAATAGTGTGTGAATTATTACCTAAGCTGCACGGTGTTGACGCACTGGCGATGCGGGGCCTGAGATCGGTTACAAAGTATGCCGAAAGAACTTCAACCGGACTATGCGGATTCTAACGGGTTAACTTTATCTGATTGGTGCCGTAAGCCCAATTCTCGTTGAAATGCAACCGACTCTGTACAAGCGTAACGCGACGTGTCTATGCGCGTAGCTGTGTAGTTATGAACCGAAGATGATTAGAAACGGAGGGTTTATATAGTCCCGAAATGTATGGAGGGGTTCGTTAGAAGCCTCCATATATGGTAAGGGCACACGGTCTTCGTCAGGTCACGAATGCACCCAATCGGTCGCGATGCAGTTGGTCGATACTAAAAGGGGTAACCGTCGTGTGGTATCGAGATGAATCTTTAGGCGTCTTCCGTTCCTACGCAAGATCGAACGACGCGTGCGAGCGCAGCGAAGGAGAATATTATTCATACGTAACACATCACACGAGTTTTCCTGCACTTCGTCTAGACTGTTCAATCTAACTAAGTAAGACGTCTGAAAATGCGCTTCATACATTTTATTTTAATGTTAAAAATATTAAACAGTACCATAATTGGCAAGATACATGGCAAGGGAAACGGTAGCACGAAGAGCGCTCTAAGTTCATATTTACGTATATTAAATTAAAATATTTAACAAATGTTTTTAAAATATTGGTAAGCAAATACTGATCATTGTCATATAGTTAGGAATTAAAAAAACATTAATGTATAAAAAATGATAGCATAGGGGGATCGAACCTACAAAAAAGTTTCCAGCGGTTCAGCAGCTATATGTATATGTCTACATACATATATCCGGCAGGAATCGAAATCTCGGCTCGAGCCGATTCATTTTGCTGATGGCCAGGATTGTAACAAATGTGGCAACAGCGCGACAAAACACTCAAAGCATGTGATTTGACAACTATGACCTCCCACCCTCCATTTATAATTTTGCCTAATGACGTTAGATGTCACACCATGAGTTTATAATTCTGTATAATGACTTTAGATGTCAACCCGTAAAATTCGAAACAGACGATTTTTCTGTTTTCACTAATGCCCGTTCTGTCGAATGGCGCTTAGATCGATTCGGAGTTGGCCCCAAAAGAGTCGGCCCCCTTAAGGTGCCTAGGGTAGGAGGGCTTGCGACTAATTGATGTATATATCTGGGCAGGAGGTGCGTTCTAATAAGGTTTATCTTCTGATGGGGCTTGAGCCCCATCCTGCTTTACATTTTGCTGCCTCGACTATTTCACGGCTCGCGACACGGATTAGGCCCTTCCATGGTCCTATTGAGACACCCAGGTATTTCAGTACTTTTTCCGGATCAGTATATGGGATGTTTTCATCCCTTATTTTTAATTCCGGGTTTACCTGGTGCCACGTTTTATTTTTGCTGACGATCTGGAATGTGGAACACTTTCCCACTGACACATTCATTCCTAATCGTTCCAGGAATCCTACCAGCATTCCAACTTGCTTTTTAGCCTGCTCTTGGTTCCTTGCTAGTAGGACAAGATCGTCAGCAAATGCTAACACCGATACTGTTTCATCTCCCAGGGATATGCCCTCGGTCGTCCTATCTATCTCTTCTATTATGGGTTCGATTATTATATTGAACAACAATGGCGGTAGCGGGTCGCCTTGTTTTACCCCTCTCTGTAAAGTTACTTCCAGGACCTGCTGTTCCCTACAGTTTATTTTGGTTTTACACCCATCATACATGCTCCTTATGTATTTACTAATGGGTGTTGGGGCCTCCTTCGCTCTTAGACTGTCCCCTATTGCACCATGAGGGACTGTATCAAAGGCTTTGGAGATATCAAGTACCGTTATGATGCCCCCGTCAGTTTATTTTATTTTGTCTAGGGCCCTGCTGAGGATGGCTATGTTATTTTTGCATCCATCCTCTTGCGTGAATCCTTTTTGCCTTTTGTTTTGTTGTACTCTACTTCTTAATTTCTTATCTATCATGGCCGAGTATTCCCTTCCCAGCAAGGACCCTATGGTGATTGGTCTCCAATCGCTCGCATTCATCATGCTTTTCACCGGTTTGGGTATGAGCGTGGTCCTATGCGCTTCCCATTGCTCTGGGTATACTCAGCTCTTCATTAACCCTTATGTTAGCAACCGAAATTTCAACGCCTGTCTGGCAACCGGGTACCCGGGTACCCCATACTGTTTTCATCGCCACATTAGCCAAATTGGTTAACTCCACCTTTTGAATTTTTTAAAATTTTATCGTCAGAATGCTTGATTGACGCTTAACTTCTTATATTTACAGTAAATTGACTTATTTTTGTTTTGTAGAGTTCACCAATTTGGCCAATGAGTCGCTGAAGTATGAAATTATATTTTATCAAGACTGTTAGCTTTCATTTCTATAACTCAACAACTGCAGTTTTAAACATTTTATGGAAATCTATTATATGTATATTCTTATACTGAAATCAAGTATCAGTTGTTTTTTATTCAATATTTTAAGTATCTACATACTGTTCTATGAAGTCTCTCAGTTTCTCAAGTGTCTACTTTTCGACTTTTGATTCTTCGAATCGTTCCAGTTCTATAACTAGAGAAGGGATGCTTATCTTGTTTATATAAACAAGTACATAAACAAGTGTATAAGCTGGCATCAGAGACCATCTCCAATATGCATCAGTTTGTATTCAGTTCTTGATTCGAGACACACGATTCTTTGGAGTCAGGTGAAACGTACAGTGCTTTTGTGAAATATATGTATTTTGTAAAGTTCTGAAGTTTATAGTGTAAAAATATTTTATCAGAACACGTCAATTAGGGGAAGACCTTTGTTTTCCAACACTTTGAACCCGATTGGCAAGTGCTCAAATAATGATACATCTTTCCACAAAATTGGCAATACAAAGCATGATAAATAGTCAAGTAGAAATAAATGAAATTCCTTCTACTTCTACACAAGAACACGACGACAGTGGAAAGAAAACAGTCGTGGGATCCTGTTATATGTGTCAGGCTGATCCCGAAAAGAAGTGACGAAAAACACGAAAGGCTTGCCACAAGTGCCACCGTCCTGTTTGTGATGAACACGCAAATACTATAGCAATATGCAGAAGTTGTCCCCAGAATTCTTAATTATTGTAATTTAATAAATAAATAAGTAATTTTAGTTAAAAATTGGTTCATGTTTATGTGCACAGAACATCTAACACTCACGTCTCTTATATGGGTACCCGGGTACCCGGTTACCAAACAAGCGTATAAATATGTTTAGAGCTTTGTAACTTAACAAATTGCGAACCAATTTTATTTAAAATTGGTACATCGACGTAAAAACATCCAAATAATGGGGATCCAGAGGGGTTTTGGGATATTGTTACCAGAACATAAAAAATTCTTGTAGCAAACATGAAATGGGTACCCGGGTACCCGGTTGCTAACATAAGGGTTAAACGGAAATCTTATGAATACCAAGAAATAGATAATATACAGGCAAACACAGACCGGAAAAGAATAGAAAATGAAATGAAAAAAGTTAATGAAATCATGATTGATGAATGGCCGCTTAGATGGGACCAAGAAAACAGAGGTAGAACAACTTATCAATTTATAAAAGATGTAAGATTTGCGATAAAGAATAAATGGTTCCATCCTGGACGTTTCGGTGTTTATATTTTAACTGGATATGGTCCCATTAAAAGTACTCTGTATAAAAGAGGATGTGAAACTGATAATATATGTCCAATGTGCCAACAGGCTGAGGAAGATATCAACCATATGATCTATGAATGCAACAAGTACCAACACCTAAGATACGAGGACTTGATTAACACAAGAGAAAGCAAATACCAACTAATCGAAACAGAAGAGAAATACAATAGATTTTTAAAATTTACAAATGAATTATTTACCTTGAGAAACAAATACTTACTTGAAACAGAAAGTAGAGGGTCCGCCTCCTCGGGGTGGGGCGGACAACGTCGGGCTGCGATTTGTAGACCTGGCGGCTAAGAGACTTGAAAAGTAAACAAGAAATTAAAGATAAAACCAAAATTGAACTAGAAACAAAATTATAAGGTATGATAAAATAAAGAAAAAATTAAAGTAAAACTAAACCTAGAATTAAAACTAAAAGTTAATCGTAATCAAAATTTGAAGAAGGCAGCAATGAGCTTTAGCTCGAGCTGCAAATTATTGAGAACTAAATGAAAAAAAGAAAAAAAAAAAATGTTTCCTCTATGCTGCAAGCAAACTACCAGCGGCGTATTGCTTTGCCTCCGCCGACTTCCAAGTGCCAGCGGCGTGTTGCTTCTGTTGATCATACGTCCAAGTGCCAGCGGCGTAATGCTTCGCAACATGTTATATGAAATAAACTTTATTTCTCGCGTCCACGCCTCTCGAACACGCTTCTCGCGCGCTGAAAGACGCGTATCGAAACGCTTCTCCCTCGTTACACGCGATCGACGATCACGTCGCCGATCTTCGTGTAACGCGCGACGTTGTTCGGGGTCTCGTCTAACCGACAAGACGAATCCCCAAGCATAGGGCTGAATCTCAACAGATCGCAGCGTGGTAACTGCTCTACCGAGTACAACACCCCGCCAGGTACCTAAATCGTCTACGGACGATTCCGAGTCTGGACGTCGAAATTGGAGTACTAATGATCGACCGTTAGAGCGTCATGGCCGTCGACGGATCCAAAGACAACCCGTACGGCCAACTGGGGCCTGTGCGATGACCGGTCACGAGGGCTGGCCACCTAGTAGTGTCACATTGTTTTGAGCCTTTCGACCCACACGGGACTCCTAGATATATCGTTGCCTCCTTTGACTAGAAAGGATACGGCCTTAGCGGCGATCAGGCATAATCCCACGGATGGTAGCTTCGCACCACCGGCCGTTCGACCGAGTGCGTGAACCAAATGTCCGACCCTGCGGTTCCTCTCGTACTGAGCAGGATTACTATCGCAACGACTAGTCATCAGTAGGGTAAAACTAACCTGTCTGACGACGGTCTAAACCCAGCTCACGTTCCCTGTTGGCGGGTGAACAATCCGACGCTTGGCGAATTCTGCTTCGCAATGATAGGAAGAGCCGACATCGAAGGATCAAAAAGCGGCGTCGCTATGAACGCTTGGCCGCCACAAGCCAGTTATCCCTGTGGTAACTTTTCTGACACCTCTTGCTGAAACTCTCCAAGCCAAAAGGATCGATAGGCCGTGCTTTCGCAGTCTCTATGCGTACTGAACATCGACATCAAGCCAGCTTTTGCCCTTTTGCTCTACGCGAGGTTTCTGTCCGCAGGTGTTATTGCTGGTACTGTGGGACTCCGCGGCTAGCGCGTTTACCCACTAAAATCCTAACCTTCGTATTATGCCTGAGAGGGCAGGCAGCACCCAGGAATTGCTTCTGCAGCATCTCTTCATCCTATTCCCGTTCTCTGTCCGACAGCGGTGGATTTGCCGAACATCCAGTAGGCGGCGAGGCCTCCGACTAAGGCACGAGTTGACAGCACTTTCAGTTCTTTCTTCTGTATCACTTTAAGCTTCATGAGATCTTCGGCTGATGCCGGACTCCAGACCCCTCGGCAGGAGATTGTTACGGGCGTTAAGACGGCATTAGTCGTGCCGTATCTTTCTTTCAACATGCTCTCGATTCCTTTGTAATACTCTTTCTTCCTTCTATGGGCGGCGGCAAGATCAACTTGATCGCCAACAATCTGTGCATCAATCACCAACGCGGTGTCACTTTACTCCAATCTCTCTTTTCGTCGCAGGGGCATTAGCCATCTCATCGCTGGTATCGAGAGGCCTCCTGCTTTGACGTTGGCATGAAAGTACGCATTGACCACATCGTGAGGGAGTGCTAACCACTTCCTCACTGCTCTGCGCACCATGGTGTTGATCTTCTTCAGTCTACTAAGGTTCGTATTCCCTAATACCAGCGAGTGGTACCTTCCAGGTAATATCATCACCCTGATCGCAAATAGCATTTGCTGAGGCTTCAGGGCTGCCTTAGATAACTTGGTTAGAGCTTCTGCGAGCTGTTCTTCCGGCTTGTGTAGAGAGCGTCCCTCCGGTGTAAAAGGGACACCTAGATATCTCCACTCTTCTTTACGTCTCATTTCTGGTAGTGTTTCTCCCTGGCATACAAACTTCGCCTTCTTATCCACCACCGACTTCTTAAGGTGTGGCACATTCCTCAGAGCCACCGTGAAGGACTTTTCCGTATTAATCATCAGTCCGCACTATGCTAGGAATCGTGTTGCCACATCCAGTGTCAACTGGGGGCCCTGCGGAGTTGCAGCGATCAATATTAGGTCGTCTACAAATGCGAGCAGATTATAGTGTTCGCCCGCTATATCCCGCTAGGTATCAAGCGTATCATCCTGTCCATTATCATGTTAAACATGTTTCCTTGGTTTCCTTGTTTGACCCCACACGTGGGGTGGATTTTTTCTTTTGATGCCCAGCCATTGCACTAATACCTTGTAGAACTACCATCATAGATGTATTTGATGTAGGACACCATGGGCTGGGGTAGTCCCATACTCTCCATGGTGTCTATTATGGTTGTGTGTGTAACTGAGTCAAAGGCTTTCCTTATGTCCAGTGACGCCAGATATAACGGCTTGAAATTCTGCCGGTGATGTCTAAGCAACATATCAAGCTTGAACGTATTCTCTGCGCAGCCATCTGAGGCAACGAAGGCTCGTTGTCTGGGGGTTATAGACCGCAATTGGTCTATAATCGCCTGGTTCAATGGCTTCGATCTTTTTAGGAATTAGTGTGGTCGTAGACTCAAGGAGCCACTCCGGTACCTTCCTACAGATCTAGAAGATGTTGAAAATTCGTGCCAAGACCCCCAGAGGCACTGCTCTGATCTGATTGCCAGTGATACCGTCTGGACCTGGAGCGGTTGCGACCGTATTCGGCCCGTCTATCTTGACGCTTCGTTAAAACCTTTCTCGTTTGGCTACTGTCACCGCCATGCCATCGTGTCTCGTGCGGCGGGGGGAAAAACTTACGTAGGTATATACCTATTTCTTCGAACGTTCTCCGGTCATATGTGGTCAAGATGTTCTACATGGAACTCTCGGCCTTGTAGCCTTTCCATTCCCGCCACAGCTTCCCTTACCCTATCAACCAGGCTCCCTTCGTCTTCCCTCAGCCGTTCTTCGTCGGGGGCCACAAGTTCTTCTTGTGGTACGATCGGCTGCACAAGCTCTTGAATGAGCTCCTGCACCTTTGCCTTGTGCCTAGGGTTTCGCCTTTGCCCTGTTATAGCCTCAAGGGTTCGGTTAGTAAAGAAGGGTGCTAATGCCTGGTTAATGAAGCGTTCGCCGTTTACGGTGAGGTGCGCCTCCTGCCGTGCCAGGTGTGCGGCCGCTTCTTGTGACCATGGCGCTTTACGGTTGTGTATGCCTGCCGCCAGTTTCTCGTCAATCCAATCTTTGTGCTGCCTTTGTTCATGTACTCCTCTACCCCGTGCGGTCGTGAACTTTCGTTCGCACTCTGGTGCTCTGCATGGAAAAGCATGAGCGGGTATAGGTTCAGTGGATGCTGTCTCTTCCGAGCTGTTATCAGTTGGGCCGGTTGAGCCTGCGGGCCCTCCGACGTTTCTATTTTTCATCCGTGGCTGGTTTATGTTTTCTGGGCCAACTTAATTAGGTCAAGGGGGCCGGCAAGCCACCAGGACCATTGGTTCGCAGGGGCAGCTCTTGGTTCCCCCCCCTAAGGGGGTACTTGTGGCGGGAACCAACGGAGAGGTGGCTGCTTGCTAACTATGACTCCCTAATGTCGATCGAGAGTCATAGTAACTCCCGCCGTTTACCCGCGCTTTCTTGAATTTCTTCACGTTGACATTCAGAGCACTGGGCAGAAATCACATTGCGTCAACACCCGCGGGGGCCATCGCAATGCTTTGTTTTAATTAGACAGTCGGATTCCCCTAGTCCGTGCCAGTTCTGAGCTGAGCGTTGAATGGCGGCCGAAGAGAACGACCACGACGGAATATCCGCCACGGAAGCCTCGCAGCAAGGAAGATCCGCGGGAGGCCAGGGCACGGGACCGAGCTCGAATCCCGGTTTCGCAATAATGCGTCCGTTCACCTCGCACAGGCCCGGCACGTCGGCCATAACCCACTTCCCGACAAAGCCCCACACGCCCCGCTCCTCAGAGCCAATTCTTATTCCGAAGTTACGGATCCAAATTGTCGACTTCCCTTACCTACATTAATCTATCGACTAGAGGCTCTTTACCTTGGAGACCTGCTGCGGATATGGGTACGAATCGGCGCGACACCTCCACGTGGCCCTCTCCTGGATTTTCGAGGTCCGAGGGGAAGATCCGGACAGCGCCGCAACTGTGGTGCTCTTCGCGTCCCAAACCCTATCTCCCTGCTAGAGGTTTCCAGGGAACTCGAACGCTTATACAGAAAAGAAAACTCTTCCCGGATCTCCCGACGGTGTCTCCAGGTCATTTTGGGTTACCCCGACGAACTCTTTCACGAGGGCCCGATTGGTATGCGGTTCCGCTGCCGGGTTCCGGAATAGGAACCGGATTCCCTTTCGCCCGACGGGTGTGTTTCTCTATCATATAGATTATATGTTTTAGGACACCTCATCTACATAGGATTTCTCTTAGGGCTTAGGATCGACTGACTCGTGTGCAACGGATGTTCACACGAAACCCCTCTCTACGTCAGTCCTGCAGGGCCTCGCTGGAGTATTTGATACTACCATCAAGATCTGCACCGACGGCGGTTCCAGGCAGGCTCTCGCCCAGACCCTTCTGCGCACACCGCCGCGATCCTCCTACTCGCCAGAGCTTCATGGAGGACGGCCACCCGAGGGCGACGCGTCCCTCCCCACTTGCCGCTGACGGCGGAGTATAGGCGCGACGCTTCAGCGCCATCCATTTTCAGGGCTAGTTGCATCGGCAGGTGAGTTGTTACACACTCCTTAGCGGATTCCGACTTCCATGGCCACCGTCCTGCTGTCTTAAGCAACCAACGCCTTTCATGGTATCCCACAAGCGTCGACTTAGGCGCCTTAATTCTGCGTTTGGATCATTCCACAGCGCCAGTTCTGCTTACCAAAATTGGCTCACTTGGCACTCTGATCCAAAATCTCGTGGCTTCAAGTTTCAAGCAAGCCAGAGATCTCACCCATTTAAAGTTTCAGAATTGGTTGAGATCGTTGCGGCCCCAAGGCCTCTAATCATTCGCTTTACCAGATGAGACACGCACGCGTTCACAGGGGAACGAGCGAGTGCCAGCTATCCTGAGGGAAACTTCGGAGGGAACCAGCTACTAGATGGTTCTATTAGTCTTTCGCCCCTATACCCAGTTCCGACGATCGATTTGCACGTCAGAATCGCTACGGACCTCCATCAGGGTTTCCCCTGACTTCGTCCTGACCAGGCATAGTTCACCATCTTTCGGGTCCCAATGTGTACGCTCTAGGTGCGCCTCTTCTCGCAATGAGAACGAAACGCCCCGGGAGTGCGAGGCCGCATCTTAACGCGGCCCATCCTCCCTAGGTCGACGCTGAGGCCGACCTTTAATTTCATTTCGCCTTTAGGTTTATGCATCCCAATGACACGCGCACATGTTAGACTCCTTGGTCCGTGTTTCAAGACGGGTCCTGAGAGTACCCAAAGCAGTAGCGTCGCCGACCGGTAATTCGAAACTTGGCCAGTCCGAGGACACCGCCTGCTAACAGCTTGTCAGGCCCGGGGACGGCACCGGGTACGCGCCTCCGGGTTAAACTGACCTAGATTGCGGCGGGCCTGACGCACATACATTCAGGGAACAGTCCCTTCTCTCTCTCACTTTCTTATTGTCTCTCTCTTTATTATTTTTCTTCACTTCTCTCTCGCGGACAGAGTTTCAATTTCGCTATGTAAATCTGTTCTTTCGGTCGCGCGCAAAGATTCGTATCGGGCGACGTCGGGAGCGCGGTCTTTAAATGCGTTGGCATCCAGAACAGAGCGACCGCTAAAAGAAGCCGCAGTGCACCGGGGCCAAACGCCCGCGACAAACGCCGACGAACGTCCAACAATCGCTCGTACGTCGCGAAAGTCTCAACATTCCCCACTTTATTATAATCATCTCCTTTCTTCCATCCTAAACGCCCGAAACCTGTAACGTTCTAACGCGAACGAGGCGGCGGGGATCCTTCGGAATGGGAAAAGAAACGGGGGTTCACGTGAGCGAACACAACGCAAGCAGTATATAGTTACGTGAACGACCCTCAGCCAGGCGTGGTCCAGGATTTGGAATCCGTGGACCGCCATGTGCGTTCGAAATGTCGATGCTCATGTATCCTGCAGTTCACACGTTGACGCGCAATTAGCTGCGTTCTTCATCGACCCACGAGCCAAGTGATCCACCGTTCAGGGTAATCGTATATAATTTTATTCATATTGTGTTTCTGTTTCAATCCCTCTGGTACTTCGTTTCGAAATAAACAGAGACCCTACGCAACCCGCCAGCGCGCGCGGGAAGCGAGGGCGTCGCCAACGTTCCCATAAGAGACGACAATTTTTGACGACACGATACGGTCCAGTGACGAAGCACGCCGGGAGACGCTGACGCGTGTCCCCGACGGTCGGGCGAAGAGTACATTATGTTAAATGAACCGTCGAATGTCACGGGGTCGAGGGAAACGGCGGGAGATTTCCCGACACTAGCGTATCCTTCGACTTGCCGCGCGACTTCGAGAACGCACGCGATAACGGCGCGCAGCGTCCTTGGTTCGATGATCACGGTCCTGTTCGGCGGGAGAATATTTTTCTTGTTGTCAAGGAAGGGGTCGGGCGAAACGCGCTGCTCCGGATAACCTCGAGTCGGTCTTACGTCCCAATTATTCCGTAAAAGAGAATCGACGACGGACGTATCCGTCGAGCTGCGAATGTTACCGAAGCCGGTTCCATTTGTACCCCCGAACAACCACCTCCTCTCCTTCAGGTTTTCATTCTCTTCCGCTTTCGGAAACGCATGATGTATCGGAACCCTTAAATAACGGGCGCGCATCAACGCCGATGCGGGTAATTCGTTCCAGGTTACCCGATCCGTGCGCGATAAAAATCTGGCACGGTTTCGTCTTCCATTGGACGCAAAATTTCCTTCACCGATATTTCCCTCGGTAATAAAGAAAGAAAAAGGAAAAGAGCAGATGGAAAAGCGTTCGACAAATGTATTCCCTTTCTCCCCTTACTATCCTTCTGTCCTTCGCGCCGAGGTACTTACCGGCCCTCGCGCTGGAAGAGATCCTCGATGTGTGTCCCCTGGTGAGAGGAACTCGGGAAACGTATACACGATCGGGACAAGAGGCAGGCGAAGAACGGTCTGTCCGAAACGCTCTAGTTTCTGGTCTCTCGTCTCACTCTCGCTCGTCCCCAACCTGACACGAGGCATTGCGTATTTGCTAAACGTATCGGAAGTATTAGAGAACGGCGGGTCTGTGTGTCGACCTCACGCAAGCGTCCGTTTAAAACTTCTCTCGAAAACGTCGCGACATACGCGTTCATCCCGTTGCCGTGGAGGGCGAGAAGACACGTCGCAGAATTCGAACTGGATCAGTCGGCCGCTTCTTCTGAACTTGAAATCCGAAAGGGTTCCCGGTTTCGACGCGCTTGTTAATGACCTCGGCGGGCCAACGTCGATCGGATAACGGACGGGAGGACAAAGTCTCCGCTCGTAAGGGTACGATCAGCATGGCTCCGTTCGACAGACGACCGGCATGCCGGGCAAAGTCGTTCGATGCGTGCATTCGTGTTAGTGCATGTGTGTGAGCCATAGATTGCCCTCCGACACGCGGTGGAGTACACAAGTTGCCTGTGAAAGGCACATAAAACTATTTTCCGACTCAAATCATATGTTCAACCCTTATTTATTTCAACTTATATTTTTAACTGATTGTAAAAATTTCAGATTCTATGTTAATTTTTTGTTACTTCCTTTAGATTTTGAAACTTAATTGAAAAAAAAAGATGGCGATGGTGTGGAGGTAATATTATATACAGGGTGGCCCGGAACATATGAACTATTTTTAAAAGAAGGGTAGCTAAGGTGATTCTGAACAACTTTTTCCTGGGCTAAAATATTGTTTGAAGCTTCGTTTTTGAGTTATTAACGGAAAACACTGGCCAATTACAGCGCCCGTATAGTGCGAGCTCAGTCACAATCGCGCGCGGCCGTAATCGGGTGCATCGAGGGGCAACGTACGGCAAATATTACAGTCGTCTTACATTAAGAATAATGTGTAATACTTCGTTATTCATAAATAACAATTTAATTAACAAGTCGTTTAATAACTGTTCCATACTTTTATTCGTTTTCCAAAACGAATAAAGTTTTTTATTAATTATGAAAGAAGTGTTTGGATGATTAATGTTAGAAAAGGGTAGTTAAATAAACTTATCCATGCGACCGCGAATTTACCTGCTTCGACGGTGTCTTGCCATATGGTCATTGTACCGATCCTGACCTATCTTAACAATTTATATGCCACGTCCCGGCGATCGATACGATCTGATTCGCACTTGTTTCCACACGCACAGGACACGCATTTACGAACATTACGAAAGTTAATGGGTGTGTCATGATCGTACGGTGTGGTGTACTCCAGCATTATACCTTTGCATCTGCACCAGTTCCTCATTTCGCTGCTTGTGTACTCTCCCCCATTATCACATCTTAGTCTCTGGAGTCTATGATTCCACTTTGTTTCAGTTTCTGCGACATATTCCTTCAATTTTTCCTGCACCTCGCTCTTTGAACTCAGTAGTGTGGTATTGGTATATTTTAGGATATGTAGGTTAGCGTATAGGGCCAGGTTTGTTGGCGCCTTTTAGTTTATAGTACTGTCTCGAGGTTTGTCGAGGCAGTTGTAAGATAAGAATGGTGTGAATGAAGAGTGTTAGTAGAAATGTCAAACGTGGATCGAGTGAATGTTTAGCTTGAGGAAAGAGTGAATGGTTTCGGGGAATGCACGTGGAGTGTTTGGTGCAGGGTGACCCGTGGTCGAACTGTGACACGTGGCAAGGGTGTGTGTGTCGGTGTGAGTCCTAAATGAGTGAGAGCAAATGAGAGATAGAATGAAAGGGAAACTGTGAGTGAAAGAATATATGGAGTGGCTGATGCGTGTGCGAGTTAGAATAGTTTTGGCTGCGAAAGGGAATACAAGTGCTTGCGAAGCCGAAGAGAATATTGTTTGAGAGAGTGTCGTGCGACGACCGTTTATACTAATAAAATACTTAGTAATACAAGGAAAGAGAAGTCTCATTACCCTGATTTGTGTTCCATTGTCATTGGTAAAGAAGTTTACTTAAAAATAACTTCTACAGTAGGTACAGCATCACAATGTTCGTGTAGTCATCAAGTACAGTCATAAAGTATTTTTTCCCATTTCAAGTTATGGGGTCCACTGGACCACATACATCTGTGTGTACCAGTTCAAGGGGTCTTTGTGCACGTGTTCTTTCCTTTCCGAACGATGTTCTCGCGTGTTTTGCGTCTATACAAATTCTACAAGTTTCAATATTACTACACACTTCCTCCAATTTTAGCGGCATTCCTGTTACTTTTCCTAGTAATTCCTTTATCTTCCCATAACTTAAGTGTCCTAGTTTCTTGTGCCACTCTTGCAGCTCTTCCGTTTCTTTCACCAGTAGTGCTCTTGGATTCATAACCTCTTTTGGATTTTCTACACAATATAATCCATTCTCGCTTCTTTTCCCTCTTAATATTTCCATCCCATCCTTATATATTATTACTTTATCCTTGCTAAATGTTTCGGACGCCGGTAGGCGGTTTTTGGAACGCACTTAGGAAAGGCGGAAGCTTGGTCGAAAATACTCTTGTAAAGATTGGCTGTACGTTTTATATGAATATGATACCATAAATCGCTGTTGGAGTTGCGCTGAATGTGCGTGTGTCGCTTAACTGATTTTATAGAACCGTTGGATTGGTGTTGATTGTGCGACGGATAACGGTGTAGTGGTCATGTAACGTTCGTAACGAGTCATTACAGGGGGGCGCGCGGATAGTGTGGTAGGAGGGGGGCACGTAACGACAGGCGCCGTTACATCGCCGATTTATTCAATCCCGAACATTCCGCCCGCCTCGAAGTTTCTTCGAAATTATTCAATATTAACTTACACGACTATGTACATAATGTCTTACATGGCTAGGCTTAGGACTATTTACAAAGTATTTACAGTAATATTCTTACGACTAATGTGGCTGCTCGGTGCCGCCCGCCGTCAAGGACTCGGTTGCTTCTGCTTCTTCCCGATTGATGTCAATCGGGAGGAAGCATAATTTGCTAAGGGGACGCTTATAGGAAGAGCGGGCTGTTCGCACGGTTACGACGCGTGTTAGCCCGTCGTCGCCTGGATGACAGGCTATAATGCGGGCTAGTTCCCATTGACACGGGGGAAGTGCGTCGTGGCGTAGTAGCACTAGCTTGCCGATTGTCGCGAGGCGCTGCAACTGCTTGGGCAGCGTGCATCAACCGTGCCGAGAGGAACGCGGCGGATAGTTCGAGCCACGGGATGCTCATTGTTTTGGGTTGTGCGACTTTGGAATTCGCCGAAATCAATGCTATAGATACGCTGCCGTCGGGGGAAACGATGCGGTTGTACACGGTCGCAGCGTACGCGTGATTCGACGCGTCTGCGAATGCTTTGCAGTGAGTATTTCTTTGTTTCGCTTCCCTGGTGTGTTCAGCACGGTGCGGCGATATTGTTCAAAGCCGGGAGGGACGCGTAGTATTTTTCCCATTTTCTTTGTAGGTCGGGCGGCAACGGTTCGTCCCACTCGCAGTTGGAGAGCCATAATTGCTGGAGCAATATCTTGGCTTCGATTACAACAGGCGCGGTTAGTCCTAAGGGATCGAATAGACGAGCTATGGCGTGCATTACAGCAGGTTTGGACGTTTTGGTGTTGAGTTCGGTGAGTCGGTTCCACATGATCGAGTTGCAGATACTCTGCCATGAACGCGGGATACACGGCGCGTCGTTCCGATTCACGGGCGAGTCTCTTGTCTACATGGAGGAGTCGCGAAAGCGCGGCCGGTCGTGATGCCCCGAAGGTAGTAGGGCCTGTTTTGAGGGGCAGTCGCACTACATGCCGCCCGCCGTGCGTACGCGTGCGGGTGGTCATGAAATGCTCTTCGGCTTGTTGCTCCTCCTCACTCGTGCACTGTACTTTCGGTAGATCCTCCACATCCCAAAATCGGTGGAGAGTGTCGTTCTGCGCCTCCAACACGCTTGTGTTATCGGTGACGACGCGAGGAGGTGCCGTATGGAGTGCTGCGTCGTGCGCAGGGATGGATGAAGGGCTGTGGCTGGGGCTCGCGAGACCAGAGAGGATCCACCCGAGTATGCTGCTCTGAGCAGTTGGCTGGTTTTCAGAAACAGACCTTTTGCTTTTAAGACTAAAGTAAGGCGAAATTTCCATATCTGAAACCCGTCTCCATCTCTCAATTTCTCAATACTCCCAATTTCTTCACTGTTTTTGTGTCCTGCCGACATCTTTTTCGATATTTTACAACTTTTATTTGTTTTCTTTTCTTTTTTTTTTCTTCTAAACAGCAAACTTTCTCTTAATTATTCTCTCATTAGAACCTTAAAACCTCTTTTTTTCTTTTTTCTTTTCTCTTTTCACCACGTGCCTACCTAACCGTGTTCTGGGCCCATAACCTGTCATAATATAATTTTATTATCTAGAAGAGGATATAAACAACTAACAACTACATATAGAGTACGCTAATTCCTTATGCTAAAAATTAAAGGCAAAAACACTATATATATCTAACTTCCTAACAAACATTGTTTCTGTTCTGTTCTGTTCTTCTCCAAACTACAAAAGGCCACACTTCACCATGTTCTTTTTCTCTCGTCTCTTTTCTGATTTATACTACATCATTTCCCACGGGACCCGTATCGGTAATGTAGAGATTGATTATTTCACAGCTCCTGAGGGGAGTAGATAGGGACAGAGGGAATCTCGTTAATCCATTCATGCGCGTCACTAATTAGATGACGAGGCATTTGGCTATATCCTGTACTTGGTTTTGCAACCATGTATACTTCCGCGCGAATTAGACACCAGCACGTTAGGTGTTCCTAAAACTAGTTAACAACAACAACAATGAAAATATATAAATAGCTACGGTCCTACTTTCTAGCGTCCACTGCCATGAGAACTGCCCGCGGTTCTTGGAAAAATTAGGAACGGGGACCCTTACGGGAGGCGAACTTAGCCACACCGAAGTGTGTTCTCAGGGAAGGCCTCGCGAAGGCGTCGCCCCGGGCTCTTCATGCATAGAGCCCGCCCCGCGCCCTACTGTACAATAGTACAGTAGAACTCGTACCGCCTGGTGTAAAGGCCAAGACGGGCTAATAAATAGCTCTTATCTGCTGGCAGCTGCTTCGTCTTTGTTTAAAAGTTTTTCCTGTCTAACTTGCGCTTCGTCATATGTATAAATTTCTTTAGTAGCTTTCCGGCAGTCCCATTTCTGAGACATACTGCCCTGGTCATCCTACCTCCCTTGAAAAGAAGGTGGAGTCTCAAAACAGCGCCGTATGGCTACAGTCGCCTGGAAGAAATGAATGAATTAGTAGATAAATAATAATAAATAAATAAATAAATAAGACGATCACGTAATAAGTTAGCATATATGTGTTGAAGTTATAACGATCACCTAGTGTGATCGTAGTCAATAAACTTGTTAGCCATTTCTAGTGACGGCCAGAGAGCAATAAGGGACGCTGTGAGGCAGTGTTTCATACTGAACTCTAGGACTTTCATGTTTTGTTTAGTTTTTACAGGCATCGCTCGTCTGCATCCCACTATTATTGGTACAACTTCTGCCCTTACACATTTGAGTTTTCTTTTTATAAATTCGGCGGTATTCGTGTAGTTCCTGACCTTTTCTCGGTAAGCATTACGGAGATTCTCCTTATCTTCATACCTCACACTGACGTCTACTATAAAAGCCCTGTCTTGGTCTTTGATCACCAAATCAGGCATCTTTAGTTCTCCGTCAATGCTTACTTCAGGTTCTGGGAATACCGCCCATTGTTTTGGCACGTTATCTTGAATGAGTTTGCATATCTCATTGTGCCTTCTTATTCTTTTGGGCTTAGTGTGGGTGCAATTGCCCAAGATATGTCCTAGGGTCTCTACCTGGACGTGGCATCTTCTACACATTATTTCCCTTTCCTTTCTTGATCTGTGTAGTGCCAGTCTTGTTCCGAATGTATTGGTTCTGAGTCGGATTGCGTCCAGGTACCTCGACGGCTTTAGTAATTCGGGGTTGTATAGCCATTGATTCCCTACTTTGTCCCCGAAGAACTCCCTGATACCCCGTCCCTGGGAGATTAGGCTAGCCCACTTGTCGGTGTCTCTCTTTCTAATGGCCTTCCGCGCTTCCTCAATTCTTTCCCGAGTAGTTGGCCATTCCAGGCCCATAGCCGAGGCATATTTTCGCACTAAAGTCTCCTGCCCATCTAATGCTTGTCTTACTGCTGCATCGTCTGACTCCGCCATCTTGACGGCGTTTCTCATTTTCATGATGAGCACGATGCTTTCTACCCTCTGCACCCCTAGTCCCCCGTGGCCCTTGCTCGTGTACAACACCCCATCTGTTGTAGATGGATGGAGGTGTAGGATCTTCTTAATTATTTCTTTGATCTCTTGATCAATTTTTCTTAAGGTGCCTAGGGTAGGAGGGCTTGCGACTAATTGATGTATATATCTGGGCAGGAGGTGCGTTCTAATAAGGTTTATCTTCTGATGGGGCTTGAGCCCCATCCTGCTTATACATTTTGCTGCCTCGACTATTTCTCGGCTCGCGACACGGATTAGGCCCTTCCATGGTCCTATTGTGACACCCATGTATTTCAGTACTTTTTGCGGATCAGTATATGGGATGTTTTCATCCCTTATTTTTAATTCCGGGTTTACCTGGTGCCACGTTTTATTTTTTCTGACGATCTGGAATGTGGAACACTTTCCCACTGACACATTCATTCCTAATCGTTCCAGGAATTCTACCAGCATTCCAACTTGCTTTTTAGCCTGCTCTTGGTTCCTTGCTAGTAGGACCAGATCGTCAGCAAATGCTAACACCGATACTGTTTCATCTCCCAGGGATATGCCCTCGGTCGTCCTACCTATCTCTTCTATTATGGGTTCGATTATTATATTGAACAACAATGGCGGTAGCGGGTCGCCTTGTTTTACCCCTCTCTGTAAAGTTACTCCCAGGACCTGCTGTTCCCTACAGTTTATTTTGGTTTTACACCCATCATACATGCTCCTTATGTATTTACTAATGGGTGTTGGGAGCCCCCTTCGCTCTTAGACTGTGCCCTATTGCACCATGAGGGACTGTATCAAAGGCTTTGGAGATATCAAGTACCGTTATGATGCCCCCGTCAGTTTCTTTTATTTTGTCTAGGGCCCTGCTGAGGGTGGCTATGTTATTTTTGCATCCATCCTCTTGGATCCATCCTCTTGCGTGAATCCTTTTTGCCTTTTGTGTTGTTGTACTCTACTTCTTAATTTCTTATCTATCATGGCCGAGTATTCCCTTCCCAGCAAGGACCCTATGGTGATTGGTCTCCAATCGCTCGCATTCATCATACTTTTCCCCGGTTTGGGTATGAGCGTGGTCCTATGCGCTTTCCATTGCTCTGGGTATACTCGGCTCTTCATTAATAAATTGTACAACTTCGTAATCACGTGCAGCGTCCCGTCGGCCCGGAGATGGGCTTTGATAATTCCGTCCACTCCAGCTGCCGTATCGTTCTTTATCTTTCTCATTTTGCCTTTGACTTCCTTCATGGTAATAGGGGACCAAATTTCCGCCATTTGGGCTGTATCTTGCGGACAGCGATATAACTCTTTTTCGGTTGAGGGTCCCATGGTTTCCCATAGGTCCTTGTAAAGGGGCCCTACTTCCTCTTTATTTGGGGCTTCAACGGTTTTAACCGTATTTAGCGTCTTCCCCGCTGCCGCCATGTCAATCAACCTCTTAGGGCACACTCTGTACATTTCCTGATATCTTGCATACTCGTACCCTTTTTTGTCCTGCCTTTTACTTTTGTTTCTGTTGTCGTTGTTTCGTTGAGTTTCGTGTGCCCTATTCCTATTCCTACTTTTATTCCTATCCCTATTCCTACTCATATTCCTGTCACCCTGTTCCCTCTACTACTGGGTCCTTCCCAGGAGCCTTGTAGCAGTTTTTCGGTCAATTGTCCTACTATCATATTTCTATCTGGCCTCCTGTTTCTTCGATTTCTCGTTCTATTTGTCGAAGTGGGTGTTCCTCATTGAGTTGGGAGACCAGTATGGCTTCTTGGACAGTTTGTCGCCGTTCCTCTATTTGGGGACTCTTCCTCGCATTCAACTTTATTTTCATTTTCATTTTAATTTTCAGCATTTTCTGCGAGGGCCCATATTGGGCTAGAGGTCGCCCCAGCTTCGACCTCCACCCTCTGCCCCTGACGTGGTAGGAGCCTCCTCTTGTCACTTAGTTGCTTTAGGCTTTTGCCTGGCAGGAACTCCCTAATCGCTACGTTAGGGTATCGTTCATTCTTAAATCTTTCATTCAATTCCGCGAGAAGTTCCGTCTCTTCCTCTGACCAGACGGGGACTCGTCTTATCGGTCTGTTCCTGCCAGTACTGGCACCCGCTTCTATCCTTTTGCTGTTTCTTTCCAGCGGGTGCCTGTGCCTTTCGTGCTGAGATAGGCCCCTCTGGGTTTGGTAGGTGTTCCCGCAGGCTGCACATCTATACTCCATTTCACCCCCCGTCACTTCTTCCTCCAATGCTCTGCACCGAGGGAAGTGGCAACGCCATCCGTGGAGCTTCGCGAAGCTCCTCTGGCATGGGTTGCGCCTCCATACAATTCTATTAGGGGGGTGTTCTCTGTTTACGTGTACTTCAAACTCTGCAGCCCGCATGAAGCACCTTACCAAACCTTTCCTTGCACAGCTTTCGCATGTGATAGTACCATCGTTCAGGGGCAGTTCCACTATTTGTTCCATCTCATTTCCATTTGGATTGCCATGGTCGTCACCGTTAGTCCCACCGTCCAAAGCGGACAAGTCCGCCACAGACACCCCGGGACTGAGGGCCCCCGTGTCCGAGGCTTCACCTAAGTTTACTCTATCCATAACTAGATTATTTGTGCGATCTGTATTAACTATTCCTAATCGTGCCCTATTCATTTACCTTTTACAATGCCAGTTTGTGGGTGCTAAACCATCCAAGCGAGAGAGCGACACACCAGCCATCAATCTCATTAATCTCCGTTGTTTGTTGCAGCCGCCAGTTGTTGTCTGGGGTCCAATATACACAGACCTGTGGTGAGTGCCGCCGATCTGTGATCGGGTGCCATTGGCATATCTCCTGCTTTCTAACGGAGAGGTGGCACGTAGTGCCTTTATTTATAGTACGCTCCTCTTTCTGCCACTGCTTTTTCCCTTCTTATTTGATGGCCGGTATGCCGCCCCCTCACCTAGCTCGGATAGGAGGGGTCACCACTCCCCTGGCAGTGTGCACCTCACTGCTCCTACCTTTGACGACCGCCTACTACTGGCCACGGGGACCTTCACAGACTTTGCTTCCGTGGTTGCTCTCCCGTAGTTGACTGGTTTCGCAGAATGAACTTAATGAATTGGCTTGGCGACGGTGGTTTCCAGGCCACAAGGAGTCTCCACAGGTTCTGCCCACAGAACGCCTGCGGAGCCCCCAACGCTGCACACCGCCCACCTAGCCTATTCGTCGTAACGTTAGTACTAGATGTGCACCCCTCGCACAGAGCGATACTCCAGGGCCGAACCACCACGCCCACCCCGGTCACCCTGTGTATAGCTGCGACAGTTGACACCAACAAGTTGATGCCAACGTCATGCGGGCTAGGCGCAAGGGGCTATTTTCCCCTGACAGTGCTTCATGGTCTATTGCCGTGGGGTGCCAGATAGAAAGAAAAGTACCTCGCACCCCCTACCAATTCTTCCACTCACCAGACAAATCGAGTCGGCCTGCCACTGAAATGCAGATTCCTTTAGTTCTGGGGGTAGGACTGCCCCCATTATGCTCTCTTGCCACGTCAAGGCAGAATCTATTAAGAGAGAGTCATAGTTACTCCCGCCGTTTACCCGCGCTTTCTTGAATTTCTTCAGGTTGACATTCAGAGCACTGGGCAGAAATCACATTGCGTCAACACCCGCGGGGGCCATCGCAATGCTTTGTTTTAATTAGACAGTCGGATTCCCCTAGTCCGTGCCAGTTCTGAGCTGAGCGTTGAATGGCGGCCGAAGAGAACGACCACGTCGGAAGATCCGCCACGGAAGCCTCGCAGCAAGGAAGAACCGCGGGAGGCCAAGGCACGGGACCGAGCACGGGATCCCGGTTTCGCAATAATGCGTCCGTTCACCTCGCACAGGCCCGACACGTCGGCCAAACCCACTTCCCAACCAAGCCCGACACGCCCCGCTCCTGAGAGCCAATCCTTATTCCGAAGTTACGTATCCAATTTGCCGACTCCCCTTACCTACATTAATCTATCGACTAGAGGCTCTTTACCTTTGAGACCTGCTGCGGATATGGGTACGAACCGGCGCGACACCTCCACGTGGCCCTCTCCTGGCTTTTCAAGGTCCGAGGGGAAGATCCGGACACCGCCGCACAGTGGTCCCAAATCCCGAAAACGCGGTCAAAACTATTTTAGCGCGATTAGGACACTTAACATAATAGTATGGTAGGTCGTTGAATTCGTCTTGATGTCAGGTATGATAATACAAAGTCAAAAATATATATTAACATATAAAAATTGAGGTGACCTTCAATTTGTTATAAAAAAAAAATTATTTATTAATTTTTTCTTTTGAAATTTGTAGACGGCTGAATACTGACTAACTTTTATTTGAAACTTTTTTTTGTCAGATCATTGTTATTACTCCATACTGAAGACTTATTGTTAGTGTGAATTTTTTGTTTTTTATTTTTTATTTACTCGCTGGAAATCTTCAAAAAGACGCCTTCTGCCCCCTGGGGGGTGGCAGGGGGCAGTGCCGGATTTGTACCGGCTAAAACCACCACGATATAACATACCACCACCGAGAATAACATCCTTCAATGTTCTCCGTCTTCATCAGAGTCTTCTGAATTTGTTTTCGTTTCCTGAAGAATATTTGGGGCTACTAACAACTCAACTGCTTCCGTGGATAGGCTTCTCATCTTTTTCCGTGGTAGGTTTCGGATGCTGGATATGTAAGGATCAGAATTAATCAGAAGTCGTAAAAAAACGTCTTCCATTGTCTTCACTCGCGAAGATTTCCTTGTAAAATTTTCGCGGAACTTCTTGATACACTTGTTCAGGGACTCCTGCGCATCCTCCGACATTTGTCCGATAGGGAGTATTGCTGATGATATAATAGCTGATCCGTGTATCAACAATTTGTGGACTGAAGTCGGCATGTAATACCACGCATACAATTCGACGAATAGTTTCGCGGTATTTGAGGCGTAACTTTTAAATTTGATGCTATCGATTTCGTAACAGCTTGATATGACTTGAGAATTATATAAAAACGTTTAATTAACGTTTCATCAACTCCCGTTATCATTGCCGATGTTGATGCATTTTGAAAAAATCTCCGAGCAGTATTTCCGTCATTGGTGCTTCCAAATCCTGGCTTTGGACGGTCAACAATGAGCCCCAATTCTTTCCAAAAAGCCTTTTGGATGACTTCTTTCTGTTGTTGCACAATTCGTTTGTCTTCGGTGCTGCGTGCTTGCCACTTTCTTATCCGAAGTTTGTAGGACAGATGCAAGCAGCAGTCAAAGAAACGGATCCACGCATGTAGCGTCGATAATCCAAATCGCACATGCTCTTTATTTATTTCCTTCTCCAAGAGCTGATCAATATTATTAAATTCTTTTGATGTTGCACCGCATAAGAAACACCGTTGTGCCGATGATATATGTGCAACTGCGTTGCACACTTTACCATCGACCATGGTTAAGCAGAGGTCGTATTTCACTGAAATTTCCTTCCCTTGTACAATTGAATGACATACATGACATACTTCACTGGCTGCAACCTGTGAAGTTTCATGCAGAAACTGAATCCGTATCGGCCTACAGAAGCGGGGAGATGAAGGTCTCGGATTGTTCCAAATAACAATTTTGTTCAATGTGTCGTCAAATGAGACAAGTTGAAGTGCAACAATCGATGTTAGAAATATGTCGCCATCAGATTTGCTTTGGTCAGTAAAGGTCTGTTTGTAAACACTTTGCCCTCAACTGCCATCGCATCCCCACTTGCAAATAAGCGTCATACATTTCAAAATCTGCTGATCTAAACTTTCGATCACAACGCTTTGTAATAATAACAGACGACTAACAGTGTGATCTAATAGAGCCTGCAATTTTACTTCAGCGCTATGCTCTGTTATAAAAATGTCCGGTACAGATGGATAGCATTGACGCTTTGAATCCAGTACTAACTTATATGGCGGATACAAATTGCAATTATTTTTCCTGCTTAGTGCTCTTATTCCTAAATATTGGCCCTTGGAGAGGTTTTGCTCTACAATGAGCGACAGTGCAACGTCACCGGATAATGTTTCTTCTTGCTTGGACTGAACAGATTTCATATATTGTTCAGCTTTTGGAAAATTTGACGTAACATCTTTCAGAACTTTAGATGCTGCTACGTTCCCCGATGCGCGCAAGCTCATCTGTGTAGCATAAGATAGTGTCTCAACAGAAAAGTTGGAACGAATATTTTCTGTTCTTCTTCGCTTCGTTCTCTCACTACAAGCACTAAATTCTGAAGATGGACGGCCACCTTTCCCCACAGGTTCAGTCACAACGCCACGTACACGAAAACCTACCCAAACACTGAGCCAATCAGCAAATTTTACAAAGAATCTTGATTCCACTCTGTAAACATTTTGCAACCTTTTCCTCATTAAATGAAATAACCTGGTCAGTGCCGCTTTCATTTCATCGTTGATGTCAATTGAACATCCATTTTGTTCAAACACCTGATTTTTTAAGTGTTCAATTATGACACTTAAATTATTATTCAAATGGTCTTTAAGCATAAGAAAAACTTGTTTTCTTGTGAAACGAATTTCGCTATCACGCGAACCTGAAAATGAATGAAAGTACAAAAATTAACGTTACATGTAAAACAGATTGTCTAAAAAGCAAGCAAAACATTTTATTCGGTATCTACCTGGGCCCCCCCCCCCTGACCGCTGGAGGCCTCCCTCCCCCTCGATTCGCTTGTTACCTGAACGAGGAGAAAACCGGGGTTTTCCGAAAAGCAGGTATGCACATGTCATCGCTTGAATGAGCCATGCATCCTACTATTTCAATTCAATTCTTTTTCAAAAGCATGTAAAAAAGTTTCATTTTATTAAATTATAAGTTTTTATTTTAATTATAATAATAATCTAATTATTATATAAATTTAGTTGCAACTTCACTAAAATCTAATTCGTATAACATTTAGCCGAAACAGCTTTCCGTATCATACACAGCTGTCGAGAAAAAGGAAGTGTGAAAGTAATGCTTTGTTCAAAATGGTGTCACGGCTGAAAGTGCAAAAAAGTGCAGCCAATTTTTGTAAATATAGTAAGATGAAAGTATAAACTAAAAGCTCCAACAAGAATTTTGGCGGGATATTGAAAGATATAAAACTTTCTCTCTACATCTTTAAAATATATGCATTAAATCTAACATGTTATTTCCCATTCTATACATACCAGTTTACAATGTTAACGGATAACAATTCTTAATATATTCAGAGAGGAAAAATGTTCTACTTACTTCCAGGAACAATATCCATTTTACAGAATTAAGATTGCTGTCTTCTAAAAAAAGTTATACACCTTACAGTCTGCACTTCACACTTACGCTTACGCTCACGAGAAATGACTGTCTAAAGAAACCGAAGTTCGGACTGTAATTGCCATTCAGGTAAAAAAGTATGACTTATATCCTTTCATCCCCCTACAGAGTCATTATTGTACTACCCAATCCATCAATCGTGACCTCCTCAACAACAACTTCATTTTTTGAGTTTTGGCCGCGTTTTCGGGATTTGGGACCACTGTGCGCCGCAACTGCGGTGCTCTTCGCGTCCCAAACCCTATCTCCCTGCTAGAGGTTTCCAGGGAACTCGAACGCTTATACAGAAAAGAAAACTCTTCCCGGATCTCCCGACGGCGTCTCCAAGTCATTTTGGGTTACCCCGACGTACTCGCCCACGAGGGCCCGATTGGTATGCGGTTCCGCTGCCGGGTTCCGGAATAGGAACCAGATTCCCTTTCGCCCGACGGGTGTGTTTCTCTATCATATAGATTATATGTTTTAGGACACCTCATCTACATAGGATTTCTCTTAGGGCTTAGGATCGACTGACTCGTGTACAACGGCTGTTCACACGAAACCCTTCTCCCCGTCAGTCCTCCAGGGCCTCGCTGGAGTATTTGTTACTACCACCAAGATCTGCGCCGACGGCGGCTCCAGGCAGGCTCACGCTCAGACCCTCCTGCGCACACCGCCGCGACCCTCCTACTCTGCTCAGGGCTTCATGGAAGACGGCCACCCGAGGGCGACGCGTCCCTCCCCACTTGCCGCTGACGGCGGAGTATAGGCGCCACGCTTCAGCGCCATCCATTTTCAGGGCTAGTTGCTTCGGCAGGTGAGTTGTTACACACTCCTTAGCGGATTCCGACTTCCATGGCCACCGTCCTGCTGTCCTGCTATCGATGGTCCAACTATCGGAAATTATCGATAGTGCTGACCATCGATATTTCTCCACCACTACTAAGCACTGTCTGATCTTCGTTCGGAAAACTCGGCTCTCTTGTTCTACGTCGTGAGTCTGACGATCTCGGCTCCCGAGTTTACCCGAACTGAGCGTGTCGCGTTGACCGTGTCGCGCTGGGCGTGTCGCGTTGACCATGTCGCGCTGAGCGTGTCGCGTGGACCGTGTCTCGCTGAGCGTGTCGCGTTGACCGTGTCGCGCAGAGCGTGTCGCGCTTCGGCTCCTCGAGTTTAACCGAAAGCGACACGCGCTTCGGCTCCTCGAGTTTACCCGAAAGCGACACGCGCTTCGGCTCCTCGAGTTCACCCGAAAGCGTCGCGCGCTTCGGCTCCTCGAGTTTACGCGAAAGCGTCACGCGCTTCGGCTCCCGAGCATCGCGCATCAGACTCATTCACTACCCAGCAAAATTCTGTGCGTGGCGCGCCTAAAGAAGTTTACACTTCAAAAAGATTAACGACATATTACAACCCCTGTTGTCCCATGCATCTTTTGTTGCGGAAAGTTTTCTGTTACCATCATACTTTCGGAGTTATTGTAGATGGCAATAGTTAGTGCCTCACCCTGTATACTGGCCCTCGGCGGAGCGTTGCGGAGCGTTGCGGAGGTTTTCCTTGTCCTCGTATCGTACCGATACGTTTACCGCGAACACGCTGTTATGGTCTCTGACAACCAAATCGGGCTCCTGCCTGCCTTACAGCTTCATCTTCTGACTGTGTCATCTTTGTTACGCTCCTCAGTTTCGCTAGTATTACTATGTTTTCTATGTTCTGCACTCCTAGGCCGCCATGACTCTTGCTAGTGTATATAACTCCATCCGTCGTTGTGGGATGGAGGTGCAGCATCTGCTTGATCTGCTGTTTAATCTCATGGTCCAGTTTTCCTAAGGTGCCTAGGGATGGCTGACTAGCGACCATCCTGTGTATGAATTTAGGCAGGAGGTAGGTCCTTAACATCCCCTCAGGGGCTGTAACTGACTTCACCACAGTAATACAATCATATTACATTTTTACAGGCAATAGTCAATCTCATAGGTGTCAACTTTTTATATAATCTATACAGAATACAATATATATTTTATAATTCCAGGTCTCATCACTACGGTCCATCGATTTAAATTACCCTACCGCTTCTCGCTCTATCTCTTTAACTACTCTACTCTTCCTCGCGGTCTATCGCTTTTCGCTCTATCTCTTTAAATACTCTACTCTACCTCGCGGTCTATCGCACTTCGCTCTATCCCCTTTAACTACTCTATCCTACCTCGCGGTCTATCGCATTTCGCTCTATCTCTTTAAACCATCCTTCTCTTGTTTCGTTCTATCTCTTTAACCTTTCCTATTTCGCGGTCTATCGCATCTCGTCCTATCGCT
Organism: Nomada ferruginata; assembly: GCA_963583965.1. Lineage (NCBI taxonomy): Eukaryota > Metazoa > Arthropoda > Insecta > Hymenoptera > Apidae > Nomada > Nomada ferruginata. The sequence continues at coordinate 9,934,672 of OY757222.1, forward strand.
TTAAACTATTCTATTTCGCGGTCTATCGCTCTCCGTACTATCGCTTCAAACTACTCCTAAAAACTATCCTATCTTAGCGGTCTATCGCAATGCTTCGACACAGTTTACCATAATTAAACTATCCCCTTCCTCCAGGATGCCCCTCTCGAACATCGTGTCGAAAGGCAAGCAGCCCCTGATCATTCCACTACGGTGACTCTGTCGATCGCGGTCGATAGACAAGCACACTTTCTATCTCCCATTCTGTACCCTACTCGTGCAGTTTACACTCAATCGTCTCCACTGGTAGACTATAGCAAAATTCCACAAACTATACATGCTATATCATTGTATAATCCATCCTTCCACTGGTACACTACAGCTAAATTCCACAAACTGTACACGCTACATCACCCTATAATCCATCTTCTATCCTATACTCTATTTCTGTAGCACATACCCTACCTCTCTACGGCCTACACTCTATCTTCTTTGCGCTTTACATACTACCTCACTCCTACATATACTCTATTTCTATATCTTATATTCTATCTTCCACTCTATCTTCTTTACGCTTTACACTCTATTTTATTCCTATACTCTACTTCTATATCTTATATTCTACCTTCTTACCCTAATTAACTATCTGCAGTTAAAGTCGATAGACCTATATACAATAAGCTAGCTCAAACAGTTTCAGAAAACAATAACAAATTCGACAGTTACAGTATGGGCCTAGCAACCCCAAGGTACCCGAGCTAACGTGCGGAAGGGGGAGGAGGGAGGAGGGAGTAGGAGTAGGAGTAGGAGTAGGAGTCGAAACCTCTATCCTCGGCTCCCGCGCGCGAGTAAAGTAAGAACGTTCGTGGCAAGCAGACGTGCTTGTCCACGCGCAAGTAAATCAAAGGCTTTCCGTAGTGCGTACCGACGTAACGGTAAAATGAGTGTTACAATAAGTATTTAACAAAACCGTATGGCGTGGGCGTATATGACGTGATTCATACACCCGAATAACAACTGTTAAAGACTTTGTGAAATGTTTTAAAGATAATTAAGATCATTCTGAAATACTTATCGGCAAAACGAGAAATGACCATGTAATAAGTAAATATTAAGTAATATAATTGTAACATAATAAATGCTATCTCAATTAATGTAAATAACCAGTTTAAATAACTCTGTGAAACTCATATCAAATTAAACGAACGCATACCGGTGACCGGCGAAACTAATAAAGCATTATCTAAATAAAATATAAGTGGAGGATGGAGAAGGAGGTAGGAGGTTTTAAATTAAAATAACTTAAATTAAGTACAAATAAATAAATGTATCAGCTAAGTAATTGAATAAATACTGAGGTAGCTGGGCACCGGATATCACCGGATAACACCGGATATGATATGCCAAAGTCTATCTTGATAAACAAGTACTGAGAAGCAAAGTAAAATTATAATTTAAATACAAAATCTATAAGAAAAGTAAACATAAAGATATAGGAAAGGTATGAAAAACACATTAAAACTACGAATCGAGCGTTAAGCAATTTAAACAAATAGTGTGACCGGGTAAAAGGTAAAAACAATCGCACTAAACATAGACACAGGGCGAAGCCAGTGAATTTGAATTTGATGCGCGAGGAGGGGAGTGGACAAACACATGGTGTACGCAAACAACTCCAAGGCCAAGCACCTGAACTGACAGTTACTAGTGGTGGACGGAGTGACGTACAGGCGCGAATATACGACTAAACCGAACAAATACCCATGGTGCACACACGAACATATGGCAAAACGGCCACTAAAATAGAACCGGAAAAGGACACAAGTGCGAAAATGAGCGGCACTCTTCAAAGAGTGAGTACTGTTTTACTATATTATATTTAAATATTGCTGTGTTTCTCTATTAATGTGTGGTTGGGGCAACTTCCTAGGGTAGTACTTACAACACTAAAATAAATAAATAAAATAGAATGGAGCAAAATGAAATAATAGCATAAAGAATAAAAGTAATAAACAAAATAAGCACATACGCACATACAAACAACTAAGAAAAGAATGAAACAAGTACGAACCAAAAGTAATACCCGAGGAAGGAATGCATAAGCTAATAAACATGTACACCGTAAATCTGATTCAAAAAACTGAAATACATACAACTGATTATACATAAGATGAAGTACTGAATACAGAGTAAACATATAAGTAAATAAGAGCATCTTGAATTAAGCTTAACTTAATCTCATGTTTGAACGTAATTCAAGTATAATTTGTAAGCAGTACAAAGAATCGATTGGCGGTAATTAAATAAATACACTATCGATAATCTCCTGCGACAATAACTTGGATCTGACTCAGACGCCGGATCTAACACATTCGTAATTAAATAATAGTAACTATAAGAAACAGCGATAAGTAAGCCTATCGAAATAAGTGTATCGAAGCATGACACAACCATACGCCAATTGTAGTATGCCACCAGATGATTAAAATCGCAATTTAAGGTGTATAGGTATCGTGCCGAGAAATGCATGGCCGTGGCGATTCCAAATAGCACGGTCACAAACGATCCCTATGGGGCACCACTGGCCACCCCACAGTATTTTAGTCCCCATACCTGTGCAAGGTGGAGGCGCAGGCGGACCGTATACTTCCTCCAATTAAAATCTGTGGTCGCTGGAGGCTTAGGCCGAAAGGGACCGAATATGAAATGATGAACCCTAATACACAAAACAAAGTAAAATGGACTGGAGAAAACGAAGACGAACTAGGCATGAACATGGATCACGTAAGGAATGACGGACACACAGAAGAAAATGATAAAGAGCTGCACGAAGAAATATCTACTAAGGATTTGGAGAACGACAACACAAGTGATAATGAAAGTGACCCATTCAAACCAAGAAAGAACATATGCAGAAGCCCTACAGAGGAATGCATCAAGAATACGGACATCGATAGCTCAGGGACACCCAGAAGAAGAAGCAACAGTACAGGAACACAGCTGAAACAAAATGCTACTCCTCAACCAAATGAAGAGCAAGAAATAATAATCTGTGATGAAGATGACACCCCCCCCCCCCCCATGAAGGATAGAAGACAAATCTGCAAAAGAGAATATAAGGATAAATAGTGAAACTGGAGACAGTATAATTATTCAGGGAGACCAAATCGCGAAAATGGTTAAGCAAATAAGGGAGGCTAGAAATGCGACCAAAGTGATATACGAATATGCAATGACTACTAAAAATGTAAAAGGGCTACTCAAAGAAAAGAGTAAGTATGCAATAAAGCAACTAGAAAATCTAGACAAAGAACTAGAGAATATCAGCAGGAACAAAGTACAACCAAACCCAACACAAGGGAAAGACACACGGGAGTACAATAAACCGCAAGGAAACAAGAAAGACACATACACAAACCACGAGAGAAGACCGTCCAAATCTGGGACATAAACCCAGGGCAAGCGAAAATAATGCAGAAAACAGAACAGCTAAAAGGAAAGTAGTCTCGCCACTTCAGAATGTTGGAAAAATATACAAGAGAACGGAAAAATACGAAACGGGAAATAAAACAAGCCCCGTAAGTAATGATATGCGTAACCAGGGAAGCGGAAATATACCAAGGAATCTACCGAAAACGCAGAAATAAACAACATGGAGCCAGCAGCTGATGAAGGGACATGGAAAACGGTAAGCAGGAAAAAGACTACGGACCAAAATCAGATGAATAGACAATACGGGAAACAACCAAATGAACGGGTTGGTAAACCTACAAACTCCATAACCAATAAGAAAAGAGGAGAAGCACTATCAATTACACTGGGGGGAAACCTGACATTTACCGAGGTAGTAGGCAGACTAAAAGAAAATACAGGACCAGAATCACAGGGGATAAAAGGGCTGAGAAGGACACAGAACGGAAATCTCCTGGTTGAATTTAACAAGGGCACGGATTCAACGGAACTATATAAAAAACTTATAAGTAAAATGGACGAAGGATGCACCATAATAAGAATGATACCAAAAATAGATATAGAGATATTAGATATCGACCCCACGGTAGAATCTGAAGAACTCAAAGATACCATACAGAAGAACATGAATATCGCAACGCCGGACATTCGAATAAAAATGTTCAAAGCCACTACGGTCGGCCTAAAAAGAGCGATAATAGAGATCCCTGCCAAAGGTATAACAAGCCTCGAAGGCAAAACAAAAATTTGAATCGGATGGACCATGTGCCGCATAAGGGCGATCACCAAGGTCACCAGATGTTTTAAATGCCACGAATTAGGACATATGGCAATCTCGTGCCCGCTGACAGGAGAAGAACACACGGTATGCAGAAAATGCGGGGAATTAGGACATACGATAACGGAGTGTAAAGGCACACCGAAATGTATATTGTGCACCAGAAGAGGAAATAAGGGAGACATTGGCCACGTCGCAGGATCCTTCAAGTGCCCGGTCTACGGAGAGGCCGTTCGAATAAAGGAGGCTAGAACTAAAACTGGAAATGGCTAAGGAAGATAAAAAGCGTACAGCATACGTAAATATCTTACAGATCAATTTAAACAGGTGCTGAGCGGCACAAGAATTACTTGAGCACTCGGCAATGGACAGAAAATTCGACATTGTGATGATTAGTGAGCCTTACAAAATAAAAGAATACTGGTTCGCGGACGAGCAAGGGGACGCTGCAATATGGCTTACAGTAAGTCCAGAGCTAAATGAAAAAAGTGGTGGGGGATTCCCCACCCCTCTAAACAAAACTACAAAGCTCGACCGCTCGTCGAATCGAGCAGGGCTGTGCCATGCCAATTTGAAATGGGTGCACATATACAGTATGTATATGATATACTGCTGATCAAGGTGTAAATTGTTTAAGACAGTGTCAGTGTCAGTAGCACGGCTCGCGGCTCGCTTTTGTCTGTGTCGCTAGGTTGTAAAGGAAAAAACCAGGTTAGAACGATGGCCGAGGCAGCCGAGCCATTTAAATGTCACCGCGTCGGTGTGATTACACAAATGCAAAACGACGCTATAATAAAAACGTCAGCTTTACTTTTTTATTTTTAGCTTCTTCGACTTCCAATTTTTTAAAGATATTGTTGAAATTCTTCCGATTAAAATGAGACCAAACATGATATATTTTTCAAATACAAATACAAGTACAGATATACAAATACAGATGCTTGTTTTCTTTTTTTGAAGTGTAAACTTCTTTAGGCGCGCCACGCACAGAATTTTGCTGGGGAGTGAATGAGTCTGACGCGTGACGCTCGGCGCGTGACGCTTTCGGGTAAACTCGGGAGCCGAAGCGCGTCACGCTTTCGGGTAAACTCGAGGAGACGAGATGGTCATGCGCACGAGGTAGAACAAGAGAGCCGAGTTTATCCGAGCGGAGTTCAGACAGTGCTTAGCGTCGCAGTTTAATTTTAATTGTGTTGCTTTGGTGGAAAATCGACGATAAGTATCTAAAGTTATTATTATTAAAATTATTACTAGTTTGTATTAAGTTTCTTTAATTTTTGAGTTATTGAGTTATTTTATTATAAGTTCATTTCATACCACGTGCGGAGCGCTTACGCGTAAAAGCGGGCACATAACCCAACAATTTAAATTTCTGTATAGACAATTTCGCAACGCCCTGCTGTGGTTATTAAAAGTTAATTTATTACAAGTTTTTTACAAGTTTTTTTATAAACGAAATTTCTCATTTAAAGATTTATTTGTGTTATTTTTGATTTATTAATAGTTAATTTTATACCACGTGCAGAGCGCTTTCGCGTAAACGCGGGCACATAACCCCACACTTTAAAATTATTAAAAGACAATTTCGCAACACCGTGCTGTGATTAGTGTATAAATATTTGTTGAAGTGTAAACTTTTTGGAATATTACTCTTCATAATTTTGAAAATCGAAGATGGATCAAAATTGCCAGTTCGACGATGAATTAAAAGAATGTAACAGAGAGCGACAAGAAGTTCAACAGCATAATTTAGTCTCGCAGAATGAAGAAAAGAAAAAACTTGAAGAAAAAGAACAAATTGAACAAAATGCATTGGAACGACAGAGAGAATTAGCAAGGGAGCGCTCTAGACGATATCGTGATAACAAACATCTATGTCCAATGAAAACTATTCAACGTGTGATTCATAATTCACAGATTCCAGGGACATCCACAAACTTTAACGTACCTTTTGTTGCAAATGATTATTCAGCAAATATAAATGATTATGGGAAACTGGACCATGAATTGAAACCGAAAAGGGAATTAGCTAATGCGAGCAAGAGAGAACAACGTAAAAGAAAGCATCAAGAAGTTCAACAGCAGAGTTTAGTCTCGCAGAATGAAGGAAAGAAACAACTTAAAGAACAAATTGAACAAAATGCATTGGAACGACAGAGAGAATTAACAAGGGAGCGCAATAGACGATATCGTGATAAGAAACAACAATGTAAAAGAAAGCAGCAAGAAGTTCAACAGCAGAATTTAGTCTTGCAGAATGAAGGAAAGAAACAACTTAAAGAACAAATTGAACAAAATGCATTGGAACGACAGAGAGAATTAGCAAGGGAGCGCAATAGACGATATCGTGATAACAAACGTCTTTGTCCAATGAAAACTATTCAACGTGAGATTCATAATTCACAGATCCCTGGAACATCCAAAAATATGGACATACCTATTGTGGTAAATGATTATTCAGCAAATGTAAATGATTATGAGAGAAAATGTTCAGGACATTCACAAGAAGAATATCTTGAAACACATGTAGTACCATTAGAAGATCAAGCGCATGACCACAGCAGTGCCCATAAAGAATTTCATAAACAGGTTACGCAGAATAGTTTTGGACATGTCTGCACAATTTGTGATAGATTATGGTTTAAGAACGATTTGAAAAACTTAAATGATGAAAATATGAACTTCGTAATGACATTTCTCACAAATGTCGACAAACATTCCATTGCCGTTTGTTCAACATGTCGAAACAGTATTCAGAAAAAATCTGTTCCTCAAATGGCTGTATACAACGGTTTTGAATATACTAAAAGTCCAAACCATTTAATAGATTGTCCATTAGATTTATTATCTGAAAGACTGGTTTCTCCTAGAATTCCTTTTATGCAGATAAGGAGACTTCGACATGTTTATGGCCAATATGGAATTTATGGACAAGTTATTAATGTTCCTGTGGAAGTCAACACGATGGTCAATTCCTTACCCAGGAATATAAATGATGATCATTGCATCTATGTACACATCAAACGGAAAAAAATCCACAAATCGAGTTATTTACATGGATTGGTTAATAAAGAAACTATCACAAAGTGGCTGCGTTACTTGGTAAGTACTCCACTTTATAAAACATATGATATTACCATAGATGAAAAGTTTTTCGAATACTCACATGTCGACGGATTTGATGCTTCGAGTGACAATCATATAGAAAATTATAGCGACAAACGCGATAAAAATAATAATAACGAACTTACTGAAGATATTGTGGTACAGTGTAGTGCGACGCCGGATATCGGTTCAAAATGGGGGGGGGGGGGGTGTCTACTTAATTTGATGATTATTTTTATCAGGTATTTTTTCAGGTATTTGTTATACAGGTAAAACTCCTATAACACGGTATCCAGCAACACGGGTTCGCTCTAACAAGATCAGAAATGTGCGGAAACCCACGTACAATATGGGCATTTACAACGCGGCTTCATATCTGTATGTATGAATTAGAAGTTTTCAGACCGAGCGAAAAACAGACAGTGCATAGCGTCGCTGTTTAATTGCCTTGCTTTGGCGTACAACTCGACGATAAGTATGTCAAGTTATAAGTTTCTATTAAGTTTCTTTAATTTTTGAGTTATTTTATTATCAGTTAATTTTATACCACGAGCAGAGCGCTTTCGCGCAAAAGCGGGCACATAACCCCACAATAAAAACTGCATCAATGACAATTTCGCAACACCCCGCTGGGGTTATTAAAAGTTCATTTAAAGTGAAATCGTTGAAATCATTGATTTCAACAAACCACAAAAGATCAAAACGCAAAGATATAAAATATCATTTCTCTAGAGAACATATTGAGAAAAATTGACAACAATATAATAAATTTGGAATAAATTTGGAAAAAATTTGGAAAAATTGAATAAAATTGAAATATATTCCAACAGGTAACCAGATAGCTGATATCTTAACAGAACCATTATCAACTGTGAAATTATTGGAACTAAGAAGTGGAATGGGTTTGAAATAAAGTTCAGAAATAAATATAGATATTAAGATAGTATCCCTAAACTATCGTGAATAAGTATAGTATTGCATAGTATTCTATATTATATATAGAATATATAAAGTATTGTATTATTTGGTCTGATTAGGTTTTTTCTGGGTTTCCCTAATCCAAAGCAACAAATGTTGGACCATGTGTAGTTGACCCCAGAGAAAGTAAGAGGAAGGTGCGTTCTTATATAAACGAAAAATTTCTTAGAAGGCGTGTTGGTTAAATGCATTGTGTAAAACATGTAAAAGTGTTTATATTAAGAGGGACCGATAGGGCCCGAATGCTTCACGCTTCTCTTCTATATTCATTCGTTAGAGTTTCTCGTATGATTGTGAGTAAGGACGTACCTTCTTTTACTGTATAAAATAAATTACTTTTAGTAAACTGAACTGTGCATTATATATTATCACACATCCTCATAATCTAGTTTCCCAACAGATTCGTCCAAGTAATAAGACCCGTAATAATAATATTCATGTTATTCATGTATATATTAATTAGAATAGATTAAAATCGCCATCGAAGTTTACACTTCGGTCGTGCGGTCTTGAGCGCACACTAGTTTTTATTAATTAGAATAGTGTAATAGGTGACAAGCATCCTTACTTGCCACGAAGTAGAAAATGTGAGTCTAAATAGAACAAATAGTAACGGAAATAAAATTGTATATATAATCCTCTGCTATTCTGGCTTGTGGTTTTAAACGGAATGAGCAGAACATTGTCTCTATATTTGGAACATTAGAGTTTGTTAAAAAGGTGTAACTCCACAAGCGTTATATCGAAAGTGGTTCCTATACTACAAACCAAGGATAATGCGGCGCGAAGAATTGAAATTCCATCAAATACTTAAAATATTAAATAAAATGTATAGCTATACTAGTAGTAAGTGAACTACTAGTGTAATTAAAAATTAATTCATAAGCTTCTCATCTTATTGCTTAGAACCGAACATCGGCAGGGCGCTTACGGCACTGCCGATCGGCGGCATCAATCGGCTGCTCTCCCTCCACTTTTTTCATTTAGCTCTGGACGTACTATACCTCCAAATATCTGCAGTCGAATAAACCCACCAAAGCCATATATAAAGGCAGGGGTTTCCTTGCTGCCAACATAGGAAGCACACTCGCTATAAGCGTATACCTACCTCCCAGCTTGAAAATGGCCGAATTCGAAGAAAGGATCTCGGATATAGAACACCTAGTGCTACCACAACGACCGGAGGAATTATTCATCTGTGGAGACTTTAATGCAAAGTCCACAGCATGGGGATCCAAAAGAACTGACAAAAGGGAGGAAGCGTTGATCGAACTATGCAACAGATGCAAAATAACCCCGATTAGAAGCCAAGGGGACAGGACCTTTGAGCGAAACGGATTTTATTCAGTAATTGACATAGCCCCCTGCTGCAAAAAGATTTTAAAACAACATGACAACTCTATAATCCTAGAAGAATACACCGGCTCCGACCATAGGTACGTCAGCCATACTTTTCGGACAATAACGGAAAAAAACTCTCAAACAGAAAGGGGGTGTATCACGGGAAAAATAACTATCGACTTTAAAACATTCAAAAGGGAGTACTCCATATGGATGGAAGAACAACAACCATTCATGAATCAAGACGCGGAAAGCCCTTGAAAATATGCAGACGGACTAGGAAAGCTCGTAGCGGCGTGCAACAAAACAAAACAAAATAACATCAATGATAAAAACAAAAACTGAATATTGAAAGTAACGAAGTTCACGCGATAGGGCAGATCTTTCAATAAATTGGAAATTAGAATACGATACGCTTTCCGAATAGCTTTCTGCTAAGAAAAGCATTAACGAAAGTTATAAAATAATTTCGTTTCCAATATACCATTGCCGCTGCCATGTGTATTGAAAACTATTTCGCTTCTATTGAAATTTCTCGAACAGTGTAATCCCACACTGTCTGGTGTGTGTGGTCTCTCTTCGCAATCGGAGTTCGTAGTTACGAAAACCATGCGACCCCATAGAGCGCATGGGTATTCTTTCGTGTAGTGGAGGTTGACGCCAAAACTGCTAGCCACTTAAGCGTTCCAGTAAGAAACATTTCTTCTGCATTCTATTATAACAGTATCCCTTCCTTAACGAATGTTCATCTAGGACCAAGGAAACGCTTAAGCTGGCAGAGTCAATCGACTATTCGAACAAGCAACATGTATCTTTCAAATGGAGAGTACTTTCAAATGTTTGTTTTACTGTGCGGTGCGATTTTAATAGTAACGCTGCCGCTTCTCGGTACCGCGAATTGCATCCGGGACAAGAAACACCCTGCGCGACGACCTTCCGTGCGTTGGCCTCCCGCCTGTGTTCAGATGGGACATTTCAACCCGATCGAACAGGTACGGCCCGATCAACTCGTTCTTCAGTGAGACAGTTGGACGCAGCCCTCGTAGAGTTCGACCGGGATGGTATTGGATTAACTGGATCGAGTATGCACTCAAAGTCTAAGAACAAAAATGAATCCAATATACATTTGGACATCCCTGATATCGGTTCTAAGAAGCAGGGGGCGATATGATCGCTAGTATAAACAAATGAATCGTAATCGCGGGCTCGTCGGTTGTGACCCAGTCAGTCTATTGAAAACCTTAATAAAGACAGGGTGTCGCCTCTCAGCCTTATTAAAGTATAACTAAATGGAAACTTAATTGCCTTATTTATTCACTTATTGCTTCCACCTTTTACCCTTTTCCAATAGGTTATGGGCCCAGGCTCATAGTTCAAGTGTTTTGGTGAACATTAAAAAGTGTGACAATTAAAACTTTGTAAAGCTTAATAAAAGCGAGTGAGTGAGTGCGAATAAAAATGAGTGAAGAAGGGAAGAAGAGCAAGCGGAATATCAAGCCTTTTGACGGCGAAAAATACAGTATTTGGAAGTACAGGATTCGTGCGTTGTTAGCAGAAGAGGATGCCTTAAAGGTTTTGAATGAAGAGCCTCCAGCTATTCTGAACAACGAATGGAAACGACGTGAGAGAATCGCCAAGGGCATAGTGATCGAATTCCTTACGGATACAATGTTGTGCTTCACAACGGAAAACGATACAGCAAAAAATATCATAGAGAAATTAGATTCAATATACGAGAGGAAAAGTTTGGCAACTCAGCTAGCAATTGAGAAGAAATTGCTGTGTTTTAAATTTAAAGAAGATACACCGCTTATGAAACACCTAATATCATTTGATGAGATGATTGTCCAATTGCAGGCAGCAGGAGCAACGATTAATGAAATGAGTAAAGTAGCAAGATTATTATTAACATTGCCGAATTCATACGACCCACTAGTCACCGCTATCCAGACTCAAGCAGATGAGAATTTAAACCTCGCATTTGTAAAAATTAAATTATTGGATTACGAAACTAAAATACGAAATGAAAAGGCTGAGACAAGTGCTAAAGTATTACACGTGGAGACAAAATCCGATAATTATAAAACTAGAAGAAACAAAGTATTTAAACCCAATTTAAAAAGAAAGAATTACCATCAAAATTACTGTTTCAAGAATAAAAGAGTTAGTAAAAACTATGATAAAAGATGTGACCATTGTGGTAGGAAGAACCACGAGAAGAAAGATTGCTATTATTATAAGAAAAACTCTACAAGTACAGAATGTTATTACGGTGCTCAAAATGCTCAAATGCAGGATCGAAATGAAAGTTTTGCTTTTATGACTGGGGCTCTTGAAATTTCAAGCTCCAGCCAATTAAGAAAAATTGATTTTATAATAGACTCTGGTGCTACAGATAATATTGTTAATGAAATAGATATTTTTACAACAGAAACATCGTTAGAGAAACCTTTGAAAATATCAATCGCGAAGAAAGGAGAAGCAATCGTTGCAGAGAAAATTGGATCGATCAAAATTACAACGAATTTAGGCGTGACTGGTACCCTGGAGAAAGTATTGTACGCACCTGAGGTGCCATACAACATATTATCCGTGCGCCGAATCCAGGAGGCGGGAATGAGTATCATTTTCGATAAAACTGGAGGCGTTATAATAGAAAGAAATGGTAAGGCTGTGCTCATCGATAAGTTAAAAGGAAATATAATATGCGTAACATTTACTGTTGAAAGAAATATGTATAATAAAACATATGCAAATAATATAACAGTATTAAATGCATATAAAATGTGGCATGAGCGTTTAGGTCACATTGGACATTCTAAATTTGTCAAAATGAAACAAAATAACTTAGTTCAAGATACAGAATTAATAGGTAAAATCAATCCAACAAAAGACCTTTGTGAAGCTTGTATACAGGGTGGCCCGGAACTCGCGCGGTATTTTTAAAAAAGGGGTAACTGAGGTGATTCTGAACAACTTTTTCCTTGACCAAAATATTGTTTGAAGCTTCGTTTTTTAGTTATTAACGAAAAACACTGGCCAATGCGAGCCCCCGTATAGCGCGAGCTCAGTCACAATTGCGCGTGGCCGAGATCGGGTGCATCGAGGGGCAACGTACGGCAAATATTACAATCGTCTTACATTAAGAATAGTGTATAATTCTTCGTTATTCATCAATAACAATTTAATTAACAAGTCGTTTAATAACTGCTCCATACTTTTATTCGTTTTCCGAAACGAATAAAGTGTTTTATTAATTATGAAAAAAGTGTTTGGATGATTAATGTTAGAAAAGGGTAGTTAAATAAACTTATCCATTCGACCGCGAATTTACCTGCTTCGACGGTGTCTTGCCATATGGTCATTGTACCGATCCTGACCTATCCCAATTTAAATTTAATTTAAATGCCACGTCCCGGCAATCGATACAGATCTGATTCGCACTTGTTTCCACACGCACATGACACGCACATTAACTTTCGTAATAGTCGTAAGTGCGTGTCCTGTGTGTCTGGAAACAAGTGCGAATCAGATCGTATCGATCGCCGGGACGTGGCATTTAAATTGTAAAAATAGGTCAGGATCGGTACAATGACCATATGGCAAGACACCGTCGAAGCAGGTAAATTCGCGGTCGAATGGATAAGTTTATTTAACTACCCTTTTCTAACATTAATCATTAATCATCCAAACACTTTTTTCATAATTAATAAAACACTTTATTCGTTTCGGAAAACGAATAAAAGTATGGAACAGTTATTAAACGACTTGTTAATTAAATTGTTATTGATGAATAACGAAAAATTATACACTATTCTTAATGTAAGACGATTGTAATATTTGCCGTACGTTGCCCCTCGATGCACCCGATCTCGGCCACGCGCAATTGTGACTGAGCTCGCGCTATACGGGCGCTCGCATTGGCCAGTGTTTTTCGTTAATAAATAAAAAACGAAGCTTCAAACAATATTTTGGTCAATAAAAAGTTGTTCAGAATCACCTCAGCTACACCGTTTTTAAAAATACCGCGCGAGTTCCGGGCCACCCTGTATACAGTAAACAAGCACGCTTGCCTTTCTCAAAGGAGAGAGACAGAAGCCACGTCATGCGACCTTTGTTCGTTATTCACACCGACGTGTGTGGGCCAATCAAGCCTCCAACCATTGACGATAAGCACTATTTTGTTACATTTATTGACGAATTTACTCATTACACGGTCGTCTATCTTATAACATATAAATCAGAAGTGTTCAAAGTCTTCCAAGACTTTGTAGCCAAAAGTGAAACGCATTTCAATTCAAAAATTGCGTATTTAAATTGCGATAATGGGAACGAATACTTGTCTAATGAATTCAAAGCTTTTTGTGTACAAAGGGGTATTCAATATCACCTAACAGTTCCATATACGCCCCAGCAAAATTCCATAGCAGAGCGAATGAATAGAACTCTTTTGGAAAAAGCTCGGGCGATGATTCATAGTGCTGCAATTAACAAAGAACTATGGGGAGAAGCTATATTAACAGCAGCTTACATAACTAATATAACCCCAAGTAAAGCCATTGCGGAGAATAAAACTCCTTTCGAACTTTGGCATAGTAAAAAACCAAGATTAAATGGTTTAAGGATCTTTGGTAGTACTGTCTATGTTCACGATAAGAATAGACAAACTAAATTTGATAAAAAATCGTTTAAAGGAATCTTTATTGGCTATGTAAAAAACGGTTATAAAATATAATACTAAACGTGAATAATGGAAAATTCCTTATAGCACGTGATGTTATTTTTGATGAAATGAATTTTAAAAATTCAAGACCTCCTATGTACACAAATGACTTTGAAGAAGAAAGTATTCAAATTAAAAGGGTTAAAGCTGATGAAGGAAAAGAAATCATTAAAAGTCAAGAGAGCGAAATAAACGAGCCCGATAAAAGGCCCGATGAAAACATTAGCGCCCAAATTGACTCAAATGATAGTGGCTTGCGACGTAGCGCAAGAATTAAAATTAAACCTCATATAAATTATAATGAGGAGCATGACTATCGTGTTTATGCACTATCAATGACCTGCGAAGTTCCCAAATGCTATAGTGAGATAAGAGACCGTGATGATAGAATTCAATGGGAAAAGGCGATAAGAGATGAAATCGACTCCTTAATAAGTAATAATACATGGGATATAGTTCCACGTCCAAATGACAAAAACATTGTTGATTGCAAATGGGTTTTCAGCATTAAAATGGATGCAAAAGAAAACCCATACAAATATAAGGCAAGATTAGTTGCAAGAGGTTTTAGTCAAAAGTATCTGGAAGATTACAATGAAACTTTTGCGCCAGTTGCGCGAATTGCAACCTTTCGAATGCTGATTGCCTTTGCAAATCAACACAAACTATTGATTCATCAAATGGATGTTAAGACAGCTTTCTTAAATGGTGTACTAAAAGAGAAGATTTATATGCGCGTACCAGAAGGTAGTCAAGCGCAACAAAGTCACGTATGCAAATTAAATAAGGCATTATACGGCTTAAAGCAATCGGCGAGATGTTGGTTCGAACTTCTCGACGAGACACTAAAAACGCATGGTTTTCAAAGCTCCTCAGTAGATCGCTGTCTGTATATCCTTGATAGAAGTAATATTACTAAAAATATATACTTAATCCTTTATGTTGATGACCTCTTAGTAATAACATTTAATAAGGATACAATGGAAAACTTTAAAAATTATTTAAAGACAAAATTTCAAATGACAGACATGAATGAGATAAAATTATTTTTAGGAATAAGCATAGAAAGAAAAGGTAATGTAATTACTTTGGATCAAAGTGCTTATTTGAAAAGAGTTTTAAACAAATTCAACATGAATGATTGTAATAGCGTAAGTACTCCATTGCCAGTCAAAATAGATTACACTGCCTTAGATTCAAATGAATATTATGAAGCACCTTGCAAGAATCTAATTGGTTGTTTGATGTATGCCATGTTATGCACACGACCTGATTTATGCTTTGCTGTTAACTTGCTAAGTAGATATCAAAATAAAAATAATAAAGAATTATGGCAAAGTCTAAAGAGGGTCTTAAGGTATATTAAAGGATCGTTAAATTATCGTTTAAGCTACAAAAGAAACGATTATAAAAACATTCTGACTGGTTATGTAGATTCCGACTAGGCAGGAAATGAACTTGATCGGAAAAGTACAACGGGATACATATTTAAAATGTTCGACATGAATGCGATCTGTTGGAATACGAAGCGACAAAGCTCAGTTGCAACTTCCTCAACAGAAGCCGAATATATGGCGTTATATGAAGGGACTAAAGAAGCCTGCTGGTTGAAATCCTTGCTATTAAGTATAAAAGTAGATTTAAAGCAACCAATAACTATTTTTGAGGATAATAATGGTTGCATAGCCATTGCAAGTAATCCAACAGATCATAAGCGTTCAAAGCACATCGATATAAAATATCATTTTTCACGAGAAAAAATTTAACAAAAAATAATAATACTTAAATATATTCCTACAGGTAAACAGTTGGCGGACAGTCTCACTAAGTCAATACCAGCAGTTCAATTCTCGTATATTAAGAAGAACATTGGTTTAACGGAAATCTAATAATTTTAATAATATAGTCAGGAAAATCGGCGATGAAGGAGTGATGTCAGGCTTGCATTCAATACTGGACGAGGATAAGATTAAGAGCTTTATTCGCATAAGTCTTACACACGGGATGGTTTGTCTTGCCGACGTCTCTCGTCGGTTGCCACCCAAGAACTACTAAAACAGTCAAAAATCATCTCCCCGGTCACGTGCCTAACCGCTACTCCGTCGCGCGCACACCATCGCCGATCGCTTGTTTTTTGTTATATGGCACGGCCCACGTTTTCACCTCCACGCAACAATCGCCCGAAACGGTCGACCGACTGCCCGATCAATCCGACCCCCTCGATCGACACCATTGATATCAAATGCCTACAGTTCGTCCATCCTGACATTTTAGCCGTCCCCGCTAAACCTTGACATAACCAATTACTACAATGAAATAGGCATCAACACACACACAATACAATGTATAATAAAATTAACACAAGACGCAACATACGATTATGACTTATTACTACAACATAAAATTACCATGAATCTCAAAATATAATCTTAAGATTACATATAACAAACTTCCTAATACTTAAATTATGAGGCAATATAGGGTTTCATATTATCCGGCGCTACTACCCCATTATAAGGTATTTGGGTTACCTGAAACCCGTCGATATCGCCAACTGCGTATCGATCGCAATCCAGAACCTTGGTAATTCGGTATGGACCTTTAAATTTGGGCAACAATTTTTTATTAACGCCTGCGGATGTATCGATGTTCCGGATCATGACATAATCCCCCTCGCTATATACCCATGCCTCCTTTCGTTTTTCATTATATTGTTTTTCATTACGTAATTGATTCTTCTGAATTTCCTTTGATGCATTTTCCCGTAGCGCTTCCAAATTTCTTTCTTTATCCAAATGACGCTCTAACAACAGTCGCACGCTGTCATTTACTTCCCCGAATTGATTTATTCCAAATAGCAATTGACTCGGAGTTTCCTTCGTCGTTCGGCAAATCGTATTATTAAGGGCAAATTCCACTTTCTCGAGCACTCTATCCCATTTTTGCGGAGTTTCGCATAGCTTCGCAATCATGGGTGTTATTGTTCGATTATATCGCTCGATCTGACCGTTAGCGCGAGGAGTACCAACGGCAATTAAAATTTGTTCAATGTCTCCCGCCTTCAAAAAATCTTTAAATGCATTGGAAGTGAATGCAGTCCCTCGATCCATAATCATTCGCTTTGGTTTACTATTGGCTCTAAAATATTCCCTCAAATGCTTAATCGATTCTTCAGATTTAGTCGACTTACACGGAAACAATCTCAGGAACTTCGTAAACGCGTCAATTACAGCTAACAAATGTTTATATCCCCTTCCCGTTTTTTCAAGAGGTCCTAGATGATCTATATGAACAGTATGAAATGGTAACCCTTCCTTTGGGATACTGTGTAAATAGCCCTCCTGTTTCCCATTAAGTGGAGAAAACTCGATGCACCGTAAACAATTTGCAATATATTCCTTCACTTTTCCTCGCAATTTCGGAAACCAGTAAATTTTCGTCACATTATTAACAACCTTATCCAGACCAACGTGACCCAAATCGGCATGACAAGTACGAATCACATTACCCTCCATTGAACGTGGTACATAAAACAATAATTTTTTCATTTTATCCTTCCGATACACTGAACCGTCACGCAATTCAAAAAACTTCATCTCCGTTTTCTCTAATTCCTTGCGTACTTTACCGATCTCTTCATCCCGATCCTGGCATATCGAGAGAGTTTGTTCGAAATTATTACCCTCAATCACCAATACCCCATGACATCTGCTGAGCGCATCAACATGGCTCATTCTTTTCCCAGGTCGATGTTGTATCTCGTAATCATAATCTTGCAAGAACATCGCCCAACGCGAAATTCTAGGATTTACGTTCTTTTTACTTAATGTCAAACGGAAACTTTCACAATCAGTGATTATCTTGAATGGTATCCCGCCAAAATAAATTCGAAAACGTTTTATCGCGTTTACCACTGCGAGGCACTCAAGCTCAAAACTATGATATTTCGATTCCGCAGGTGACGTGCGTTGACTAAAATAGGATATTGGCTTAAAAAGGCCATCTACTTGCTTCTGCAAAAGTATAGCCCCAAACCCTGACGCGCTTGCGTCACAATGTAACTTTGTTTCTAGTTTAGGTGAATAAATCGCCAAAATGGATTTCTCCGACAAGTGCCCCTTCAAAGTCTCAAATGCTTCGTTTTCAATCGCCCCAAATGAGAATTTAGCCTCTTTCTTCACTAAATCGTATAATGGTTTTGCAGTTATTGAAATTCCCGGGACGAAGCGTCGAAAATAACTCGCGAGAGATACAAACCGTAGTACCTCCTTCGCATTACGCGGAACCGGATAATTAATTACCGCCGCAATGTTACTATCGCTTGGCCGAATCCCCTCTTCACTAACGTGATATCCCAAATAATCAACCTCGGTTTGGGCGAAAAAGCATTTGTCCAGTCGAAAGGTTAAACGATACTGCCCTGCCACCCGGAAAACTTCGCGCAAAATTTCCAAGTGTTCCTCCAAAGTTTCCGTTCCTATGAAAAAATCGTCAAAAAATGGCAACATTTTCCCTTCTCTAATGGAAACTGCAAAAACTTTCTGAACAAATCTATGAAATACTTTCGGGGCATTAGTTAATCCAAACGGGCAGTACAAAAATTCAAATTGCCCTAGAGGAGTCACGAACGACGTATACTTGATTGAATCTCGGGCCATTTTCACGTTATAATATCCGTCTTTCAGATCAAGCGTCGTGAAGAATTTTTTGTCTTTTAACCGATCAATATTATCGTCTATTAACTGACTCGGAAAGTTATCCCTCACCGTTATTTTGTTTAATTCGCGATAATCTATGCAAAGCCGTCTCTCGCCGTTTTTTCTTAATTACCAGAACTATCGGGCTAGCATAAGGTGACTCACTTTCCCGAATAATTTTTCTCTTCAGCAAATTGTCTAACAAGGGGAGGCCGAGGATGACGGGAAACGGATTTTGCTGAAACTTGCAGTATTTGAAGATGTCGTATCCAAAGTTAATTTGGCAAAGCAGTAGCGCGCAACTCTCAAGATTTTTCGAGAAAATTGCATTTGAAAATCGCTGTACTCCTATATAAGGAGTTCGTGTTAACTATTCAACAAGAAGGTGAGTAGCCGAGAGCGCAACGAGAATTACTGTTACCAGGAGGTTGCTGGTTCGATTCCTCCCTACCGATACTTTTTTTTTTTCCTGAAATGTATGAAATCTGCGCCAATGAACAGTTACTTTTATTCTTTTAAATAGAAAATGCATGTTTTTTGTTTGTGGCATCGTTGGGTTTTATGGCATCGTGGGCTTTTCCGCTTGATCTATACCTGGAATAACCGAGTCTACCTGGATAGAACAAGCACATTTGCCTGTCGTTTTTACCTTGCCGTTTTTACCTAAAAAATTGAATAAGAGGGGGGTACTAGCATCAACTATCTTCTCCGATCTTTGTTAATATGTTAAAGTATGCGTGGTTTGCGTCCAAACTGTGTGATAGCAGAGAAGTATTTATGAATGTCAACCAAGTATGTTTTCCGTTAAACGTCCTCAAAACTGGGTGCTCTTGTCCGAACGCTGCGTTTATAGTGTGTGCTAGATGCCGTAATAATTATTGCTTCGTATGCTTTTACGATGCATATCATCCTGGCTCGTGTCATACGAGCACGTAAATAATAAAGCAAACCTAACATTCTGCATTATTTTTGTTCCATTTCTTTCCCAATTCACACAAACAAAAAACATGCATTTTCTATTTAAAAGAATAAAAGTAACTGTTCATTGGCGCAGATTTCATACATTTTAGGAAAAAAAAAAAGTATCGGTAGGGAGGAATCGAACCAGCAACCTCCCGGTAACAGTAATTCTCGTTGCGCTCTCGGCTACTCACCTTCTTGTTGAATAGTTAACACGAACTCCTTATACAGGAGTACAGCGATTTTCAAATGCAATTTTCTCGAAAAATCTTGAGAGTTGCGCGCTACTGCTTTGCCAAATTAACTTTGGATACGACATCTTCAAATACTGCAAGTTTCAGCAAAATCCGTTTCCCGTCATCCTCGGCCTCCCCTTGTAAGATTACCTGCAATTTTTCTTTGTCCGCAAAAGAAAGTCGTCTTGGTCGAAAACTAATCGGCTGTTCATGCTGCAATACAATTTTCATTTCAAAATCAGTTTCAAACACACTCGATTCCTTAACCTTAGTGTAATCCAAATCATAGAAATTTTTAATCTTTTCAATTACTTCGGCATTCAGTTCTGGATTTATCTGCAATTTTTCCCGTGCCGTATTCGGTTCATTAACGCAATCTACGCTCATTATCTGACTTATCGCACAATCCAAATCGGTCGCCCGTGTTTTTTCCACTCTCTTTGAGACTACGCGGTTTTCATTTAACGTGACCTCTACCGATGGCTGGCACGAAAAATCTCTTCCGAGTATAGCCATAAATGCCATCGTGTCATCCGGTACAACATAAAATTTCAGGCTGATCGGAATGCCCTCAATTTCAACTTCGCGACAAAAATTGCCAAAAATTTGCAACCGCGAACTGTTGATTCCGCAAAAGTCTCGTTCGGTTCCCGTTATCGGGGTTCTCGTATCCGGCGGTACAAAACTATTCTTAATCAAACTAATCGGCGATCCGGAGTCCAACATTGCGGTTATTGTATACTTACAACTATGTCCGTTTTTATTAAAAACAGTGTAACATAGAGAGACCATATACGGCGCACTGAGGCCCCCTGGCTGCACCACGTTCGCCGACGCTGTTGCGCTGAGCTCCCTCGCCGCGCTACTTTCCCCTCGCCGCCTCGATGCTCGTTGTGGACAAGCAGCTATTCGATGCGACGTTGACCCACACTCGAAGCAGGATCCTGGTTGTCTTTTCGGTTTCGGACATTTCGTAGAAACGTGTCCGGCTTCCTGGCAGTTAAAACATTTCACCGGTTTCCTTGGCGGCAGCGAAGAAACCTTTTCCTTCTCCTTGCTGTTACTGCCCTTCATCTCTTTTTTCTCCTTCGTATCCCGATCGGTCCATTTTCGCGCTTCAAGCGAAATTTTTTCCATTGCTCCTAACAGCTCCCCCGCTGTCCTGAAGCACATCATACGAGCATGATCTCGTAGCGGAACGTCTGGTACCCCGTCTATTAAGTAGTCCACCACTTCGACGTTCGGTATCGGTACTCGGTTCGCCAGAATTAGCTTATCGTGGTAGTAATCTGCAAATTTTTCCCCAGATTTCCACTTCCTATCTTGAAACTCCTGGCGAAGCGCCATTTGACTGGGACGATGATCAAACATAATCTTCATTTCCCCCAGTAATTCGTCAATGCTCAAAGTGAGGTGTTCCGCTTTTGAGTGAAACCAACTCGCGGCGCGCCCCTTCAATTTTGAGCTGATTAGCACACGCGATGCACTCTCGTCCAACCGGTACGACGTACGCAAAAGACCCACTTGCTGTTCCCATTTCCAAAAAGTGTTGTCGTTACCGTCAAACTCTCCAAGAAGGTCACTGATTGCCCGTATGCTCAAATTAACAGTTGCCGTCCTCCGGGAGTCTATACTTCCTGTACTTTCCGTCCCTGTCGAATCCGTGGCCGAATTTCGCAGCCCTGTGGACTCTCGCCGGAAAAGTTCCACGTCCCTTCGCAGGAGATCTCTTTCTCTCCGCAATAGATCCATTTCTCTAAGAACAGGGTCATCTAACGGCTGCCCTCCCTCCGCTTGAACGACATGGAGGTTCCCGTCATTTCGAAGAGTCGTCGATTCTTCCGCTGCTGTTCTGCATCGCGCTTCTTCTTCGCGAACACTTTCCTCTGCTGACCGCAACCTTTCCTCCGTTAGCTTTTGCCAAATATTCGCATCGTGCTGCTCCAGCCTACCAATCAACTCGGCTTTAGCACCCGTTGTTACTAAATTCCGCACACGCAGGAATTCTTTCAATTCGGCCACCGTATAGGCAGACATGTTGCTCGGGAAACAAAGTCCGACCGTGAACCAGAGTCAAAATCGGATCAATTCGCGCCACTACGCGTCGTCTTTATCTTTTGTCACAATTCACGTCGACCACACCACAAACACAAAATGGTTTTCCCGACAATACTGCCACAACACAATATACAGTTCAACCCGTTCTTTTTTGGCACAAAGTTCGCAATACCGCTTCCCGTGATCACAATCTTTCCTCAGTACTTTATCCCACTTCTGAATTATAGTCAGGAAAATCGGTGATGAAGGAGTGATGTCAGGCTTGCATTCAATACTGGACGAGGATAAGATTAAGAGCTTTATTCGCATAAGTCTTACACACGGGATGGTTTGTCTTGCCGACGTCTCTCGTCGGTTGCCACCCAAGAACTACTAAAACAGTCAAAAATCATCTCCTCGGTCGCGTGCCTAACCGCTATTCCGTCGCGCGCACGCCATCGCCGATCGCTTGTTTTTTGTTATATGGCACGGCCCATGTTTTCACCTCCACGCAACAATCGCTCGAAACGGTCGACCGACTGCCCGATCAATCCGACCTCCTCGATCGACACCATCGATATCAAATGCCTACAATAATAATAAACATAAGTTTTAATGTGAATATACTGGTCTGATTAGGTTTTTCTCTGGGTTTCCCTAATCCTTGCAACAAATGTTGGACCAGATGTTGTTCCCCAGAGAAAACTGGGAGGGGATATCTTTGATTCATTTTTGAGGAGGCGTATTGGATTAACTGGATCGAGTATGCACTCAAAGTCTAAGAACAAAAATGAATCCAATATACATTTGGACATCCCTGATATCGGTTCTAAGAAGCAGGGGGCGATATGATCGCTAGTATAAGCAAATGAATCGTAATCGCGGGCTCGTCGGTTGTGACCCAGTCAGTCTATTGAAAACCTTCATAAAGACAGGGTGTCGCCTCTCAGCCTTATTAAAGTATAACTAAATAGAAACTTAATTGCCTTATTTATTCACTTATTGCTTCCACCTTTTAACCTTTTCCAATAGATGGCACCCAGAGTTTAGCGGATGTTAGCAGATGCCTACAGAACCGTGGGGTAAGTTCAAATTTTCAAATACATAAACATTTCATAATAACAATGGAATTCTTACAGTGATTTACTTTTCTGTTTTATTTTAGTCTCAGCGCGAGAACCATCGGCCGCCATTTGCATGAGAATTGTATGCACCCGTACAAGCAGTTACGGGTACAGACATTGCTCGCCACGGATTACGTCCAACGGATACGGTATTCACGGTGGCTATTGGGTAAAATCGAGCGGAATCCGTCGTTCTGCAAGCGCATTTTGTGGACAGATGAAGCCCTTTTTACACGGGAGGGGTGCTTCAATGCCTACAACTCGCACGTGTGCAGCGACGAGAATCCGTTTGCGATTCGTCAATGTGCAGCACAGGTGCGGTGGTCAATCAACTTGTGGGCCGGCATTTGCGGCGATTTTATAATATGACCATACGTCCTACCAGAAAGATTGGATGGGGCAACCTACACCAATTTTTTACAGAATGTTCTTCCGCATCTCTTGGAAGAAATTCCACTGGAAATTCGAAGGAACATGTATTATCAACATGATGGGGCGCCCGCCCATTATTCCGCAAATGCTCGGGCTCACTTAGATGAAGCCTTTCGCGACAGGTGGATTGGCCGCCGCGGTCCTGTGCCGTGGCCCCCACGATCTCCGGATATGAATCCGTTGGATTTTTTCTTTTGGGGGTACCTAAAGGTACGTTCAGTATCACTTTTATTTTGCTCTAACTTTATAAAATTTTAATTTACTCATTTTGCTTTTTCTGCATTTCTTCAGGAACAAGTATACCGGCAACCGGTGAACACGAGGGAGGAGCTGGTTGCTCGTATCCACGGCGCCGTCGTTCTCATTTCGCACGACACATTACAAAAAGTGCAGCGCAGCGTACGTCAGCGTGCAGAGGCGTGCATTGCGGTTCAGGGGTCCGAATTTGAACCCGTACGCCACATCCTAAGATGAGACCACCGCCACCAAAATCGGCTCTTTTCGGAGCCACAATTTTTTAAACGTAAGAACGATGAATCGTTCCAAAAAGTGAAAGTGACTGTTAAGTGAAGTGATCGTGCTAGAAAAGTGACCGTGCACCGACACGGCTGCAGCATCAGATGTTGTGGAAGGTCAGGATCGACACAATGACCCAGTGTCAATGACCCACTGCCGTTGGAGCAGGTTAATACGTGGACGAATAGTAAGTCTAACTTTTTCTAGCATTATTTATCCAAATCGTTTTTCTTAAAATACAATTTATCCACCTGAAAACGTGCTGTTAAACAAAAAATAATTCATAAATAATAAAATACTTTATTTCCTTCGGATAACGAATAAACGTATCGAACACTTATTAGTTTATTTGTTCTTCATGAATAACTAATAATTCCACATTATTCTTAATTTAAGACGAGGTAACATAACGTACCAATGCGTTCGTTCACGACCACGACCGAGGTTGAGATCCGTTGACGGCCACGCGCCCGAGCGCTCTGATTGACCAGGGTTTTTCGTTAATAACTCAAAAACGAAGCTTTAACCAACATTTTGGTAAAGGAAAAAGTTGTTCAGAATCACCCCACCAACCCTCCATTAAACGCGGGATAAAATACTCCGCCGGACCCTGTATACTAAAACGACACACACACATACTCACATACTCTGTACCTCTCGGTCAACGCACTTTTCTCGCTGTACTCTCTCGCACTCTCCCTCTCATTCTGCGTCATGTTTATTTCGGCGGTCGCTCACCTATTACCAGTGTCTAAGGTTTATTATGACATCGGTCATTGACACCGGTGAGCGACCCGCATCCTCGTCGGCTGCCGAAACAAACATGTTGTCGCCGAATGTTTAAATCGCCGAACGGTTCGGACTCCCACACCTGACCCCCCTGCAATGATATCTGGCCCCAGATATCCTCTGCATCTTCCTCGCCGCTTTGATCGGAGTCTGGGTCATGGACCCAGCCTTTCATATACTCCGCCGCCGTACTGGTTTCCTTCGGACCCTCATGCTCGCCGATTTTCTGGACCATGTAGCGGTCGTTTCGCCACGGTTTGACTACCTGATAAGGGCCGTAGTACTTCTCGGCGAACTTCGTCCCAGGGCCCTGCTGGGTCCTCTTTATCGCCACTAAGTCGCCCTCCCTATACGCCGTAGCGGTTTTCCGGCGTTTATCAAAACCGCTTCTATTCTCCCGCTGGATTTCCGCGATCTTTCCTTTGGCGCATTCCCTCAATGGTGGATCATTTTGCAGGCGCAAGTCGACTCTTTGCTCGCGCTTTCTCTTTGGCCCGTAACCTTCTACCAAGGACACCACACGATCTTTGATCCGCACGTCTACCATGTGTGATACATTAATCAAATTTACTTTCTCCCGCACGTCGATGTGCAAAACCTCGGGCGGGTCGCTTTCCGACTGCCCTGTTTCGCCTAGACGACGGATCTCGACGTTCCCGCGCCTGATGATCAGTTGAACGCTATTTAGAAAATCGACCCCCAGCAGAAGGCTATGCTGCATAAATGATTCGGGTACGACGTGCGCCGTGATAGGGTATGCGGACCCGTCTATTTCGATGGTGGTTGTAAACCCCCCCAATGTTTTATTCGAAACTGACCCTATACCGTCAAATGAGACCTGGTTCTATTGCAACCGCGGCGCACCTATCCTATCGTACGTGTCAGCTCGCATCAGTGTTACATCGCTCGCCGTATCAGTAAGCGCGGTTATTTCCACATTATTCATCGTTGCATTTTTTAGGTACTTCCCTTTCGTCGTGGCCTCGGCTGAGCGGCTGTGCACGGCGGCCGACGTCTTCTTAGGCCAGTTGGAGGCGATGTGTCCGAATTCCCGGCAGTTGAAGCACTTCGCACCCCTGTCTTTCAGCTGGCATTCGGCTGCTCGGTGACCCCCCCTTCCGCAGTTGTGGCACCTCTCGGAAATCTGCTGCTGGTCACCGGTTGTCCTCGGTCGCTGTCTCTCCAAGTACCCGCTCGGCTCCGTCGCGACGCGTCGTTTCCTTCGGAGCTCGGCCCGTATTGGCAACTGCTGGTAGCACACCTTCTCGAACGCGGCGAAAAGGTCGGCCTTGGTCCGAAACCGCTCTATGCGTCCCTGGTTCCGCATCGTCAGATCCGGAATCCCTTCGAGCAGGTACTCGACGATTTCTTCCTCGTCGATAGGCACCCAGATTTCCCAGGATCACCTTTTGATGGTAGTATTCGCTGAAGCGCTCTCCGTGCTTCCTGCGTCGCTGCTCAAACTCCCTCTTTCTGGTGACACCCGGAGCAAGTAGCGGCGAACAGCCGCCAAGCGCACTTTGGGAGCCAATCTATCCATCGGAAATCAGGGAGTCCTTCCCAGAGAGAGCAACAGCTCCCGGGCCGGACGGACTGTCCGCCAGACAGCTAAGAGCAGTACCCATCCCGGTACTCACAAGAATATTCAATCTATTTTTACACTGCGGAAGGCTCCCCAAACACCTGATGGAGTCGCGGACAATCCTTATCCCAAAGAAGGACGAGGCGACCAACCCTGGTGACTACAGACCGATCACAATGTCATCGGTCATCACCAGGACTTACCACAAGATCCTGGCAAAACGCCTGGTGCGACACATAAAGCTGGACCCGAGACAAAAAGCATTCGTCCCGGTAGACGGATGCGCTCAGAACATATTCGACCTGGACACGATAGTCCGATACCACCGACAATTCTTCAAATCCATATATATTGCATCGCTTGATGTTGCTAAAGCATTTTATTCGGTGTCGCACAGCGCCATCAGGGACACATTGATTACAAAAGGGCTCCCAAGCCCGATGGTGCAATATATTATGGACATCTACGAGAATAGCAGTACAAGACTTATATGCGTAGACTGGGAATCAGAACCAATCCACCCCAACTGTGGAGTCAAACAGGGCGACTCCCTGTCGCCAATAATATTCAATATAGTGATAGACGAAGTCCTTAAAGAATTACCACCTGAAGTTGGAGTGGAAGTAAGTGGGAGACACTACAGTGGTAGGGCCGCCCGCATTCGGGAGCTGGCGACGGTCGTCCAACAGGGGGTTGAGGGGGAACACCTCAACGCGCCTTGGGTCCGTCAACCATTCAAACCACGGGAGGGGAGATCTCGCCAGCGGAAACGGCCAGCGAGCCCGCCCCTCCTTTAAATCCGACGCTATTTCTGGCTGTCGGGCAGCCCTGCGGGATACCGGGAGGACATAATCCTCCCACAGCAGGGCCGCCCGTCTACTGAGTCAGCTGTGACGGTTATCCGAGAGACGGGAGGGGGACACGACCAATCGCCCCTCGGACCGTCACTGCTTTTACACCACGGGAGGGGGGGACCTCGCCAGCCTGCGCGAACGGAGCCGGCGAGCCCTGACCCTCCGCCTTTCGCATCGGACGGGATCGTTTACCTCCCGATCCCGCTCCGATGCCTCCTTTCTGCGAAGTACATCCTCGCAAAAGGAGGCCACCGCTACCCAGACCCTGTCGCTGCCCAGCATCATACTAACGATGCCTGGCAACGAGAGGTCCGCCCCCATTTGAGCCCTCAGCACCCGGCGCTCCGCCGCCCATTCCGGGCACTCCTCCAGTGTGTGCTGCGCTGTGTCCAGCGCGGCCCCACACTCGTGGCACTCCGTCGTCGCCTCATCATGTATCCGGCACAGGTACTCACCGAAGCATCCATGCCCGGTGGGCACCTGCGTGACTCGGTAGGTGAGCCTCCCCCTGCCGCGGTCCAGCCATTCGTCCAGGCTGGGCAGAACCGCCCCGACTGCTCCCTGCGCGACTCCTCGATTGAGGAGCTCCATCCTCCATTTGTTTCGCGCAGCCAGTCGGACCTGGCATCTCACTTCCACTTCTTCCTCAGCGGACATCATCGCGCCCCCCCGGCGGAGTTCTCGGAGACGCTCATAAATAGGAGATCGAAGGGCACGGTGCCCGCCAAGATCAGCGCTGCCTCGTGGGATATCATGCGGTATCCCCTGACCACCCCGATGGCCATCCTCCTCTGCACGCGGCGCAGCGATGTTTTGCTGCGCCGCGCAACCATCAGGGCCGACACCCATATCGGGGCGCCGTACAGGGCCATGGACCGCACGATACCAAGGTATAGGCGGCGCACCCTCTCATCTGGTCCCTCGATGTTTGGGAGGAGGCGACCAAGACCAGTCGCCACCCTCTCCAAACGGGGAGCCAGTCGGTCGAAGTGGACCGTGAATCGCCAGTGGCTGTCCAGGAGGAGGCCGAGATAATTCATCCGGTCCCCAACCTGAACATACTCACCCCTTATCATAATCCAGGACCGGGGCGGTCGCCCGCTCCGAGGCCTGTCGTGAAACCACATGGCCTCGGTTTTCAGAGGGGAGATCCGCAACGCCAGTCCCCGGATACCGTCGACGACGGAGGCCAGTCCCGTCTCCGCTAGACGGATGGTCCTCGTCCAATCCCTCCCGACGGCCATCAGCAGCGTGTCATTAGCGTAACACGTCAAACTGACCCCGCCTGGGAGGGCAGCCCGCAGCACCCGATCGTACCCGATGTCCCACAACATGAGGTCCAGGACCGACCCCTGTGGGACAACGCGATCCACCTCCCTCGTGCACAACCGGCCACCTCTGCCCGGGTACTCCACCCACCTGTCCCTCAGGTAGTTCCTTAAAACCATCCTCACGTAGAGGGGCACTCCGTGATCAGCGAGTGCCCCCGATACGACCCCAGGGAAGGGAGTTAAAGGCGTTTAGCGGACGGAGGTGCTGACTGATCCCCGATTAAGCAATCGAAGGGCGGAGCCGACCGTCCAGTCCAGCACCGCCTCGCCCCTTGGTCCGTCCCAGGGGACCCCCAAGCCTGAAACTTGGATTTTAAATCCCCCAGGACAATAACCGGGCGGGGCAGATATCGCGAGACGCATCCCGCGACCCCGTCGAGAAACTCCTCGAAGGACCCCAGGTCCCACCGAGGCGGCGCATAGACCCCTATCACGACCACGTCCCCCCCATTGGACCGCTACATAGCCCTCGCCGCTCTCCAGAAGGGAGAACGGCAAGAGCATCGAGGCCCCTCCAAGGATGATCGCTACCGAGCCCCCCGGGTTTCTCACCCAATTCGGATGGTCCGGGATCCTGTATGGCTCGGCAGCAATTCTTCAACCTCACACCCCACTCAGCCATGGACTGGACAAGCATGTCCTGCGCCCTAGCCGAGTGGTTAAGGTTGGCCTGTAGCAGCAGGGCCATAGCCCCTTCACTGCCCCAGATCCATGGCCCCTTCCCCCACGGACCTCGTCACCTCTGTCACGGGAGGAGTTACTGCTGCAGGTGCTCTTCCTCCTTCCTCTTCCTTTTTCTTCGCCGTGGGGCCAGGGCTCTCCGGCGCGGCTTCCGCCGCCGCCTTCTTCGGCCCGACCAAGCTCAGGGCAGCCAGTTTAGGGGCCAACTGCGTCTTCTGGCCCCCTGATTTCTCCTTCCTTTGGGGGGCACACAGCCCTTGGTCCCCATCCGAAGGCCGGAGGGTTTCCCCAGGTCAGCGCACAGGGGGCACCGGGGAGCGCTCCGGCACTCCGCCACCATGTGTTCGGAGCTCCCACAATTGTGGCAGCGCCAGCTACGGTCCACAGTGCTGGTGCACCGCTGCCTCACATGGCCCATCTCCAGGCAGCGGAAGCACTGCAGCGGGCGGTCCGCCAGCGCCTCCACCCGGGCAGTGGTCCAGCCGACGCGGATCTTCTTCGCCGCGACCACCTTCCTGGCAGCTGCCAATGGGCACTTCACCCAGAGGGTGCCAAGTCCCAGCGGAGACGACCGGATTTCTCCGGTCCTCACCGCCGCTAGCGTACACCCTCCGACAGCTGCGATGGCCGCGGTCACGTCGCTGGTGGTGGTGGCCGCCACCAGGTCCCTGACCCGCATCTCCGCCATCTTCGTTGGGCGGGCCACGGTCACCCCGTCCACCCCATCAAGAACCTTCCGCATCTTCGCGGCAAGGGCGTCCGCCTTGGCAGCCCCCTCCGGCCCGGGGATCGCTAGAAGGAGACCCCCCGTAACTGCTCTTTTGGGGCGCAGCACCGTTATATTGAGCTCCGCCAGGTTAATCTTGCTGGCGGAGCTCATGGCCTCCGCGTACGACACCTTTGCCCCGTCCTTGATGGTCAGGGCGATCGCCGCCGTACGCGGGGGTCTGCCTTCGTTCCTCCCTCCTTCTTCCGCTGCTGTTGTTGTTGTTGTTGCTGTTGCTGCTGCTTCTTCTTCTGAAGCCGTTGCTCCTTCTGCGGCCTCGCCGGCAGCTTCTTGACAGCTGCGGGAGGGGCCGGAGACAGGCCAGACGTCCCTGGACCTGAGTCGTCGCCTCCGTTTTCATCTTCTTGCCCCTTTTCCCAGCCACCGTTGCCCACGTATTGCCCACGAGAATTGCGCTATATTTGCGTAAAGTCTATATTTGCGTAAACTCTGAACTCACGCAGGAAAGACAGGCGTGCAGAATATGCGCGCACGCAGGATCTGTGGCGGCGAAACCCCACGCGGTGCCTAAGGGCACTATTGGAAGACCATCAGCTATCCTTAACATCACAAAAGGAAGCTATCGTCCCCTTTTGGGAGGAACTGCTGGCCCAAACATCTGATGCTTGTCCGGATGCAGAAGAATGTGCACCCGAGAGTGAAACAAGGCGACCCGTTGTTCCCGTTCCTGTTCAACCTGATTATTGACAGGCTCTGGTAGAGGATACCATCTGAGATCGGGGTCAATATCGGAGGACTGTGTATTAACGGGACAGCCCATGCGGAAGATTTGATCCTCCTAGCCTCTCCAAAGATCGGGCTTCAGGAGCTCCTAAGTACTGCCACACAGTACCTGTCGCAATGTGGCATGGACGTAAACATCTCTAATTCCATGACGGTGTCAATTGTACCGGTTCCACGTGAAAAGAAGGTAACTGTGGACTCTAACCTCAACCTTCGAGTCTGGTGGCTTGGTAATACCGGCATTAAAAAGATCTGATGAATGGAGGTATTTGGGAATCCCCTTTACCCCAGAAGGCAGGTCATCTTTGGACATGGTGGGGAAACTCACCTTGACGTTAGAGAGGCTCACCAAAGCCCCTGTGAAGCCACAACAACGGTTTTTGGCCTGAGAGTAATGGTGCTCCCAAGCCTCATCACTTGTTGAGCCTGGGTGCAGTTCGAGTGGGAGTTTTGAATAAGGTGGACAGGATCGTTAGGAAGCATGTAAGGAAGTGGCTCTGCTGGCCGTACGACACGTGCCATGCATACTTCCATGCTGCGGTCGGAGATGGAGGCCTGGGGATCCCCTCAACTAGATGAGAAATTCCCAGACAAAGACTGGCAAGGCTCTCAAGGCACCCTCTGTCTGATGAGGCACAGTCAACCGCAGCGGCGGAATATCTGGCCAGGGAAATAGCAGAGGCTGAAAAGGCGCCTGCATGTAAATGGTGCGATCCTCAGAACAACTGAGTCACTTAAAAGACTTTGGTTTTTGGTCGGTCGATGGAGCGGCGCTTTGTGAGTCCGGAAAAACTCCATAACAACATCGATGGGTTGCGGAAGGTAGCAGGTTCTTGACTGGCAGAGACTTTATCAACCTCTGCCGTCTAAGGATAAATGTCCTGCCTATGCGATCCAGAACGACCAGAGGACGTACGCAGGTTCGAAGATGCAGAGCGGGCTGTTTGGAACAAGAGACGCTAAACCATGTCCTGCAGGTGTGCCATCCTACGCACGCGAAATCCTGCAGTGTTACACCGCCACGACAGTTATTTTTGAAACCGTGACGGTATCGAAATCCTGGATTATGATAAGGGGTGAGTATGTTCAGGTTGGGGACCGGATGAATTATCTCGGTCTCCTCCTGGACAGCCACTGGCGATTCACGGTCCACTTCGACCGACTGGCTCCCCGTTTGGAGAGGGCGGCGACTGGTCTTGGTCGCCTCCTCCCAAACATCGAGGGACCTGATGAGAGGGTGCGCCGCCTATACCTTGGTATCGTGCGGTCCATGGCCCTGTACGGCGCCCCGATATGGGTGTCGGCCCTGATGGTTGCGCGGCGCAGCAAAACATCGCTGCGCCGCGTGCAGAGGAGGATGGCCATCGGGGTGGTCAGGGGATACCGCATGATATCCCACGGGGCAGCGCTGATCTTGGCGGGCACCGTGCCCTTCGATCTCCTATTTATGAGCGTCTCCGAGAACTCCGCCGGGGGGGCGCGATGGTGTCCGCTGAGGAAGAAGTGGAAGTGAGATGCCAGGTCCGACTGGCTGCGCGAAACAAATGGAGGATGGAGCTCCTCAATCGAGGAGTCGCGCAGGGAGCAGTCGGGGCGGTTCTGCCCAGCCTGGACGAATGGCTGGACCGCGGCAGGGGGAGGCTAACCTACCGAGTCACGCAGGTGCTCACCGGGCATGGATGCTTCGGTGAGTACCTGTGCCGGATACATGATGAGGCGACGACGGAGTGCCACGAGTGTGGGGCCGTGCTGGACACAGCGCAGCACACACTGGAGGAGTGCCCGGAATGGGCGGCGGAGCGCCGGGTGCTGAGGGCTCAAATGGGGGCGGACCTCTCGTTGCCAGGCATCGTTAGTGTGATGCTGGGCAGCGACAGGGTCTGGGTAGCGGTGGCCTCCTTCTGCGAGGATGTACTTCGCAGAAAGGAGGCATCGGAGCGGGATCGGGAGGTAAACGATCCCGTCCGACGCGAAAGGCGGAGGGTCAGGGCTCGCCGGCTCCGTTCGCGCAGGCTGGCGAGGTCCCCCCCTCCCGTAGTGTAAAAGCGGTGACGGTCCGAGGGGCGATTGGTGGTGTCCCCCTCCCGTCTCTCGGATAACCGTCACAGCTGACTCAGTAGACGGGCGGCCCTGCTGTGGGAGGATTATGTCCTCCCGGTATCCCGCAGGGCTGCCCGACAGCCAGAAATAGCGTCGGATTTCAAGGAGGGGCGGGCTCGCTGGCCGTTTCCGCTGGCGAGATCTCCCCTCCCGTGGTTTGAATGGTTGACGGACCCAAGGCGCGTTGAGGTGTTCCCCCTCAACCCCCTGTTGGACGACCGTCGCCAGCTCCCGAATGCGGGCGGCCCTACCACTGTAGTGTCTCCCACTTACTTCCACTCCAACTTCAGGTGGTAATTCTTTAAGGAGTCCGTCTATCACTATATTGAATATTATTGGCGACAGGGAGTCGCCCTGTTTGACTCCACAGTTGGGGTGGATTGGTTCTGATTCCCAGTCTACGCATATAAGTCTTGTACTGCTATTCTCGTAGATGTCCATAATATATTGCACCATCGGGCTTGGGAGCCCTTTTGTAATCAATGTGTCCCTGATGGCGTTGTGCGACACCGAATCAAATGCTTTAGCAACATCAAGCGATGCAATATATATGGATTTGAAGAATTGTCGGTGGTATCGGACTATCGTGTCCAGGTCGAATATGTTCTGAGCGCATCCGTCTACCGGGACGAATGCTTTTTGTCTCGGGTCCAG
Source organism: Nomada ferruginata (assembly GCA_963583965.1). Lineage (NCBI taxonomy): Eukaryota > Metazoa > Arthropoda > Insecta > Hymenoptera > Apidae > Nomada > Nomada ferruginata. The sequence goes on from OY757222.1 coordinate 9,968,550, forward strand.
CTTTATGTGTCGCACCAGGCGTTTTGCCAGGATCTTGTGGTAAGTCCTGGTGATGACCGATGACATTGTGATCGGTCTGTAGTCACCAGGGTTGGTCGCCTCGTCCTTCTTTGGGATAAGGATTGTCCGCGACTCCATCAGGTGTTTGGGGAGCCTTCCGCAGTGTAAAAATAGATTGAATATTCTTGTGAGTACCGGGATGGGTACTGCTCTTAGCTGTCTGGCGGACAGTTCGTCCGGCCCGGGAGTTGTTGCTCTCTCTGGGAAGGACTCCCTGATTTTCGATGGATAGATTGGCTCCCAAAGTGCGCTTGGCGGCTGTTCGCCGCTACTTGCTCCGGGTGACTCGGTCCCTCCGCCAGTCATGACCTGTCGCCAGAATGGTTCCATGACATTCTGACCTGGCGTGAGGCTTGATGTCTTGTCTTTAAGGATCTTTCGAAGACATCTGCATGGGGTCTTTGTCCATGCCCTTTGCGTTTGCGCATACTCAGAGCGACGCATTCGTCTTCGTGACAATTGTTGATCATTGTTCACCTCTTGAGTCTTAGGCTTCCCTCGCTGAGGTAGCGGGAAAGTCTCAAGCAAGTAGCTGTCGAGTTGTTCGTGTATTTGGTGCGGCGTCCAGCTGGACACATGGTCGCATATTCGGTTAAGCTGGTTAACCTGGAAGTCGGTGCCTGTTAGATGGTCGGAAATGGCAAACCGATCTAGAATTTTGGCTCTAAAGTCTATAGTAGGTGGCCGACTGGTGTTCGTCGAGGTTGCCCTGTTGTTCGATCGGGCTACTAATATCAGCAGCATTAAGGTACTGAAGCACTAGATCTTTATGCTTTTGGTATCTTCTCTGTCCTTTTATCGACTCAAGAGTACGATTGGGAAAGAACCTCATCAGCGCTTTATTGAGGTCTCTTTCGCCATCAGTGACAAGTCGCGCTTCCTGTCTTGCTAGTGGCGCCGATTCTTCGGCTGTCCAAGGTGCTTTTTGGACACGCAGACTCGCGACCTGCTGCTCATCATGCCAGTTCTTGTGCGCCTTTTGCTCGTGGACACCCCTACCCCTGGCTGTTTTGAACGCTTTGCCGCAGCCGGGCATTCTGCAGTTAAAGGCATCAGATGCATCGAGTTCAGCCCTGCTGGGGGTGGTAGTCGGGCCGGAGGGGACTGAGGGCTCCCTGGCTATTGTCTTAATATTAATATCCGAGGCTTGTTTTGAATTGATTGGGCCGACTACATATGATCAAGGGGGCTGGCAACCCCAGTGATCAGCGTTCGCAGCGGCAGCTCTTGGTTTCCCCCCGAAGGGGTACTCACGGCGGGAACCACCGAGAAGGTGGCTTGCTTGCTAAACCTTGACTCTGGGTGAGAGAGGCTAGTCTCGGATACTAGATCGGCACCCCGGCCAGCCTCCGATGCTGAACCGGGACCATCCCGACACCTCAAGCGACTGCCTCGCACACAGATCCTAGAGATGGTCCGAAGGATCCAAGGGCCACGGCCCTTAAGAGAGTCATAGTTACTCCCGCCGTTTACCCGCGCTTTCTTGAATTTCTTCACGTTGACATTCAGAGCACTGGGCAGAAATCACATTGCGTCAACACCCGCGGGGGCCATCGCAATGCTTTGTTTTAATTAGACAGTCGGATTCCCCTAGTCCGTGCCAGTTCTGAGCTGAGCGTTGAATGGCGGCCAAAGAGAACGACCACGACGGAAGATCCGCCACGGAAGCCTCGCAGCAAGGAAGATCCGCGGGAGGCAAGGCACGGGACCGAGCTCGGATCCCGGTTTCGCAATAATGCGTCCGTTCACCTCGCACAGGCCCGGCACGTCGGCCAAACTCACTTCCCGACCAAGCCCGACATGCCCCGCTCCTCAGAGCCAATCCTTATTCCGAAGTTACGGATCCAATTTGCCGACTTCCCTTACCTACATTAATCTATCGACTAGAGGCTCTTTACCTTGGAGACCTGCTGCGGATATGGGTAGGAACCGGCCCGACACCTCCACGTGGCCCTCTCCTGGATTTTCAAGGTCCGAGGGGATGATCCGGACACCGCCGCAACTGCGGTGCTCTTCGCGTCCCAGACCCTATCTCCCTGCTAGAGGTTTCCAGGGAACTCGAACGCTTATACAGAAAAGAAAACTCTTCCCGGATCTCCCTACGGCGTCTCCAGGTCATTTTGGGTTTCCCCGACGAACTGTCTCACGAGGGCCCGATTGGTATGCGGTTCCGCTGCCGGGTTCCGGAATAGGAACCGCATTCCCCTTCGCCCGACGGGTGTGTTTCTCTATTATATAGATTATATGTTTTAGGACACCCCATCTACATAGGATTTCTCTTAGGGCTTAGGATCGACTGACTCGTGTGCAACGGCTGTTCACACGAAACCCTTCTCCACGTCAGTCCTCCAGGGCCTCGCTGGAGTATTTGCTACTGCCTGCAAGATCTGCACCGACGGCGGCTCCAGGCAGGCTCATGCCCAGACCCTTCTGCGCACACCGCCGCGACCCTCCTACTCGTCAGGGCTTCACGGAGGATGGCCACCCGAGGACGACGCGTCCCTCCAGACTTGCCGCTGACGGCGGAGTATAGGCGCGACGCTTCAGCGCCATCCATTTTCAGGGCTAGTTGCTTCGGCAGGTGAGTTGTTACACACGCCTTAGCGGATTCCAACTTCCATGGCCACCGTCCTGCTGTCTTAAGCAACCAACGCCTTTCATGGTATCCCATAAGCGTCGACTTAGGCGCCTTAACTCTGCGTTTGGTTCATCCCACAGCGCCAGTTCTGCCTACCAAAATTGGCCGACTTGGCACTCTGATCCAAAATCTCGTGGCTTCACGTTTCAAGCAAGTCAGAGATCTCACCCATTTAAAGTTTGAGAATAGGTTGAGGTCGTTTCGGCCCCAAGGCCTCTAATCATTCGCTTTACCAGATGAGACTCGCACGCGTTCACAGAGGAACGAGCGAGTGCCAGCTATCCCGAGGGAAACATCGGAGGGAACCAGCGACTAGATGGTTCGATTAGTCGCGAATTAGGGGCGAAAGCCAGGCATAGTTCACCATCTTTCGGGTCCCAACGTGTACGCTCTAGGTGCGCCTCTTCTCGCAATGAGAACGAAACGCCCCGGGAGTGCGAGGCCGCATCATAACGCGGCCTATCCTCCCTAGGTCGACGCTGAGGCCGACCTTCACTTTCATTTCGCCTTTAGGTTTATGCATCCCAATGACTCGCGCACATGTTAGGCTCCTTGGTCCGTGTTTCAAGACGGGTCCTGAGAGTACCCAAAGCAGTAGCGTCGCCGACCGGTTATTCGAAGCTTGGCCAGTCCGAGGACACCGCCTGCTAACAGCTGGTCAGGCCCGGGGGCGGCACCGGGTCCGCGCTTCCGGGTTAAACTGACCTAGCTTGCGGCGGGCCTGACGCACATACATTCAGAGAATGGATTGGTTGCGGCCCGATACCGTGCGAGTACCGTCGTGCAGCCGGCCAGGCGAGCGAGGGTCTGACGCGCGTCCCCTTGTGGCGACGCGGCAGACGCCCACTCGGGCCGTAGACCGACACACAGCGGGTCGCGACGTTCTACTAGGGGAGAAGTGCACGACTGCGTTACCGGAACATTCAGGCCGAAGGCGGCGTGCCCCTGCGATGTAACCACGAGGGCACATTCGGAGCATCGCGCGCCAACCGGAGCCAGCCTCGTTGACGATGAATCTCCCCATTCGATCTTTTGGGTTTCTCGGGTTTACCCCTGAACGGTTTCACGTACTCTTGAACTCTCTCTTCGAAGTTCTTTTCAACTTTCCCTCAGGGTACTTGTTCGCTATCGGTCTCGTGGTCGTATTTAGCCTTAGATGGAGTTTACCACCCACTTAGGGCTGCACTCTCAAGCAACCCGACTCTAAGGAGAGATCCTCCCGAAACGCGTACCGGTCGCTGCGGGCCTGGCACCCTCTACGGGTAAATGGCCCCATTCAAGATGGACTTGGACGCTGTTCGACGCCACGGGATAAACGGATCCTCCCGAACACTACATTTCCCGGCGGCAGTACCGCGAGATTCAGTGCTGGGCTAATTCCCGTTCGCTCGCCGCTACTAAGGAAATCCTTGTTAGTTTCTTTTCCTGAAGGGTACCGGCAAGGTACAAAAAAAAAGAAGAACGGAAAAGAAAATGGAAAAAGAAAATCGCGCGAGACGCACGCTAGACATCCAAGACACAGGGAACTTTTAACGTCCGTCCACTTGCGTTAGCAGGATAGATATATTATATCTCTTCGCCTTTCACATTTCGGGGACGGGACGACCGGTTTTGGATGAAAACTAAGGGACGCAAACCCGGGGCGACCAATTTTATATCGTCCGTATATATTCATCTGATATTGTTCGAGAGGGCCTCGCCAATGAGTATCTAATGTTCTCTGGTTCGGTTCACGCGTCGTCCCGTCTGTAAGAATGATTTTTGTTTCCTCTTCCCTTAATCTTCGCCTCGGCACAACACGAACGCTCCACCGTACAACACAACACACACTTCGTTCGAGACTCCGTACGGTCGAACACGCCCACAATCGGGGTACCGAAACGTCGGAAGCAGAGCGCTAACTCGAAAACACGCGTAGGCAAGCTCCGAAGCACGGTTGGCGAAACGCGTGGACTTATCCTACGAACGTGGCTGGGTGGTCAACGGCGCGGCGGGCAGAGAGGCTGAGGGAGAGCGGGACAGGCGAGACGACGGGGAATTGTTCATCCCGTTGCAGTACTCGTGTGGAACTATCCCTTCTCTCTCTCACTTTCCTCTCTCGATAACCGCACGGCGCGCATTGGCCGACATCCCAATCATCAGCGTTCGAGGATACCGCTGCGTTAAACACCACCGTACAGGGAGACCTGGCACTAGGTGAAACGTGGCACGTCAAACTTCCAACGACGACCCACTCGATATGTGTGCATATCGACGCAAGAGTATATATATATGTGTGTGCGTGTGCATAGGTTTTGCGAACGGTGCCAAGGAAAACAGAAAAGATTCTCAACCATTCAATAACGACGGGGAAGGCGAAACACCACCTCCCAAAAGATACCTGGGGCCCTGTGAAACGAACACCAGGGACGATCCGGTCGCTCTCCTTCGAGCCCTTCCGTTCTGCCGTGCTCTTTTTCCAAATTTCATTCTCCTCAATTTCCTCTCCTCTCTCTTTATTATTTTTCTTCACTTCTCTCTCGCGGACAGAGTTTCAATTTCGCTATGGAAATCTGTTCTCTCGGTCGCGCGCAAAGATTCGTTTCAGGCGACGTCGGGAGCGCGGTCTTTAAATGCGTTGGCATCCAGAACAAAGCGACCGCTCTCGGAGGACCGATCAACGAGCCATGATTGTGTTCTTAAATAATTCTGCGTTGTTTCCATAATTAACATTTTGCCTTTTAACGCTACATATAATATAAAATATATGTTTCGAATATCCTTTGAAAACCTTTCTCTCCTCGTGCAAAAGTGCCTCGGCAACATTAGCACGCCCAAAACTTTTATAAGTTTCATTACATCGCCAATAGACGAGAAAATTTCATATTTTTACTTCCTATGGCTCGAAGCGGAAGAGTTGATGCTCAGTTAGTACGAGTATAACGCCGCATAGTGGTCCGGATCGAGAAAGTTCGTGCCATTTGGCCAAAAAACGAAGTTTCTCGTATCGATTTCTAATCAATCAACTTTGCTTCCTAAATGTCCATGGACCTCGGAAATGGAAAGATTAGTCCAATTTAATAAATATTATAGTTGTAATAAACACTGAAAGTTGGACATTTTAAGAACAGGATTTTTCACGACAAAAATTGCTTCTCTTTAATGCGATGCCCTGACGATCCTGTTTAATATATTCACTTCGTTTTTATTTTAAAATGTTCGGCATAATTTTCTGACAAGAATCACACTTTGTGTTAAGAAATATTGTTCCTAATTTAATATAATTATCATGTTTAATGAACTAATTAAAATTTTCAATATACATCACAATTGACAAGGGATATCTTAAAACATCCACCAACTTCCACAATCGGACAAATTGCATTCTTTTCAGCATACTGTTCCCTACAAAATGGCACAAGAACCGTTTCCCCCTAGGAACCACTTTACAAATTATTATGGTTTAAAGTTGCCAACGTTCAGTCAGGCCGTACGCTTCACGTACATGTACGGTTCGCATCTATTGTCACATCTTCGCGCAGATAAGAAATTCTTTGTCAAACTTGTTCTCTATTCTATATAGTACAAGTGGATAATTAATAATATTAAAAACAAGATATTGTTAAAATAAATTTTGTATTATTATTTCTTTAACCTATATGTAACCTACCATTAGTAAATTGTTGATTCAAAATTTCGTATTAATATCTTTTACGGTTCAAAAGTTATATCAAAATGGCACGAACTTTCTCGATCCGGACCACTGTGCGCGCCGTAGCGAAGATACAAGCCACCTGCGCCTTCCTATGGTCGCTCGCCACAACTGGGCCATACGGTCTATGACACCGACCCGTGGAAATGCTGTACAGAGAGTATTTCCTTAACGTACGTGTAGACTACCTGTTTTTAGGCCCCACTTTTCCCTTACAACTCTTCTAATTGTCATTATGAATTTAGTTATTTTAATTCAAACGTATTTAGCATGTTCTATAAACTGCATCTTATGATCAATTATTACGCCTAAATATTTGACTTTCTCCTTATAGTTTATCTTCTTATCATTAATTTTAATTAGCGGCATTCTGTTTTTATCTAGCCTTCCTTTAACCAGCATCGCATGTGTTTTATTGTCTGATATTTTTAATTTATGTAACTTACACCAATTATTTTGGATACTGAGTAATTTATTAATGTTTCTTTCTAATTGCACTCTGGAATTTCCTTTGATTATACATGCTGAATCATCAGCGTAGGCTATAGATTCTGCATCTTCTTCATCAATTTTTATTTTAATTTCATCCAAAAGTGCATCCATACACCACACCCATGCGGCAGGTCCAATAATGGATCCTTGTGGACAACCTCTACTCATTTTTGCATGAGTTTTTCCAATTTTAGTTATTATACATGCCTTTCTGTTCTTAAAATAATGTTTAATTACATTCACCAACTTAGTGCTACATTTAGCTTCCATTATTCTGTTTATCACAGTTGGCCACCACAAATTATCGAATGCTCCTTCGATACCAATAAAAATCAAGACAACATACTTTTTCTCTGTATATTCAATTGATCTCTTTAAATTTATAAATGCATCCTCAGTGCCAACTCCTTTCTTAAATCCGTATTGCTTGGTATTTTCTAATCCTTTATCTTTATATTCAGACTGCACTCTTTCTACTATAATTCTTTCATACAGCTTTCCCATTACCGGCAAAATAGCAATCTGCATAAAATAATATCAATCTGCAAAGCAGTCTGTTACGAATTTATCAAGCTTCTGTTCCTGTCTCGATCTTTTAATATAATTTTTAGATTGGATGTTTTCCACTCCTTCGGAAAGGTCCCCCAATTTAAACAGTTATTTAGTAACTTGTACAGAACTACCGGTTTACATTTCCATACCGCTTTAATAATTTCAATAGTAAAGTCGTCCATCCCTGGATCGTTATTTAGTTTAAATTTCTGTAATGAACCACTGATTTCCTCTTGTGTTATCTCATTTTCCAAATTATGGTTCTTACATGTTTTTATTTTCTCTCTTATTTGCAGATGTTCATCACAGTCACCAGCTTGGTCCTCTATGGGTACACACTTCCTCATCAGTTCTTTGGCTGTTTCTTCCAGATCCTTCGTTCTAGTACCGTCTCCTAAGATTAGCGAGTTTAGGTAAGGAGAGTTATTTAATTTTTCTCTTATAATTTTATATACATATAATACCCCATGGGTCCTTATTTCCTTCTTTTGTTACAAACGTAGTTACAAACCTAACCCAAACCTCCCACGTAGTCCTTTTCCTTCTTCTTATTTGTGTAACATACATATTTCTTGTTTCTTTATATCTTTCTACATATCCATTCACTAACTCATCAAAACCCAATCTTCTTGCTCTAATGAGTTGCCTTTTAGCACTATTTACTTTCTTCCTCCATTCTCCCAACTCGTCACTCCACCAAGGGACCAAGCTCTGTCCAGTTTTGAGTTTGGGAATAGCTTTGGAGCAGCAATGCTCCAACATTTTATTAAATTTCTTAACCGCATCATCTGCAGGTAGATCTTCAAGTTGTTTTATTTTATCCTCTTCAAATTCTTTATTAATAAATAAAATAAAATTTTTCCCAGTCCGCCATTTAAACGTTATATCTCTTCTCTTTTTTCAAAAATTTTCGTACAGTTGGACCTTCTTCTACTTCAACTATTATTAAATTAAGGTCACTCGTGGTGCAGGATGGGTCTCTACTCCAAATCTTAATTTTATTAATCATTGTATCACCAACTACAGTTATGTCAATATTTGATTCCTAATCCGTTACGTGTTTAAATAAAGATCTACCGAGCTAACCGAAACATTGGTCCTTCGAGCCGGATGGTTTAACGGACGGAAACATTAAAAAGGTTTATTTACATCGAATTAATCCCGTTACATAAATTACGTTACCGGCTAAAGTGCGCGAAAAACCGTCGCCCGCAAGACAATAATAATCAGGGTCGAACGCGGTTCGAATTACTTTCGACGTTTTTTCGGTGAAACGACCTCGCCCTCGAGTCAAGTGCGGTACTTGTTGTTAACGTTCAAACTACGCAATGGAAAAATACGTTAACAAGCAGCTATCTTTGTTCCAACGAATTTCTAATGCGGTCACTGACACATGCATGGCTTAATCTTTATGGCAGGATCAACCAGGGAGATGCTTCGTGCAAGATACATCGTACGCGTACGTACAACGCTCTTTGCGCAACTGTACAATTTATTTATTGGCGTCGTCGGCACTCTCCTCGTGCAAAAGTGCCTCGGCAACATTAGCACGCCCAAATCTTTTATAAGTTCCATTACATCGCCTTCCCATCGCTCGAAGCGGAAGAGTTGATGCTCAGTTAGTACGAGTATAACGCCGTAGCGAAGATACAAGTCACCTGCGCCTTCCTATGGTCGCTCGCCACTACTGGGCCATTCGGTCTATGAAACGATGAAAGTAGTGGTATTTCACCGGCGATGTTGCCATCTCCCACTTATGCTACACCTCTCATGTCTCCTCACAGTGCCAGACTAGAGTCAAGCTCAACAGGGTCTTCTTTCCCCGCTAATTTTTCCAAGCCCGTTCCCTTGGCAGTGGTTTCGCTAGAAAGTAGATAGGGACATTTTTTTTTTTTTCATTTAGTTTTCCAAACTGTCTGCGGCTCGAGTTTCAGCTCATTACCGCCTTTTTCGTAATAATTTTAAATTGTTCTTATTCTGTTCTTGTTGTCTGGGTATTGTCGATTTATTATTTAATTTTTTACTATTCTTAGTTTTATTTTCTTATTTAGTTTAATCTTGACTCTTCAAAGTTTTTAGTTATATTCGTATATTTAATTAATTTAATTTAGTCTCGTTTTATTGTTTGTTTCAGGTTTTCTACATTTTAGATCTCTTAGCCGCTAGAGTGAACTCCAGCGTTGCCCGTCCCTGCCAACGAGGAGGCGGATCTTCTACTTTCTAGGCGAATGATGATTTCTTTTCTTTTACTAAATGCATTTATCGCGAATTTTCAGAACTTTTCAAATTTTTCTTTGGTGTTTATTAATTCTTCCTTTATTGTTTCTGTTGTAATTTCTGTGTATCTAAATTCTTTGTATTTCTGGCATCTAAAAATAATATGTTCTATATTTTCTTCTTCTTCTATGTCACAAATCAAGTAGTTTTTATTGTCTGTACAATTTCTTTTAAATAAAGTGCTATTGATTGGTCCGTAGCTTGTTAATAGATATACACAAAATCTGTTCGGGCAGAACCATTTGTTGTTTAATTTAAACTTTACTTCTTTGATAAATTCTTATGTATTTCTTCCTCTTTCATCATTAATCCACTTTCCTTGCCATTCTATGTATAATACTTCTTCTATTATTTTTATTTCTTCTTTTATTCTTCTGGGTTCGTCGGCAATTCTTAAGTTTTCTTTTTCTGTATATGCATATGTTTTCCATCTTATTGTTTTATTTTTTCTTATTTTGTTTATTAGGGCTTGTCTTATTATGGAAAGATCAGTAGGGAGGATCCCAGCAATTACTTGCATTGCCACTGTAGATGTTGTTTTGCAAGCCTTTGTTATTAAAAGAAGTATCAATCTTTGCGTAGCAGAAAGTTGTTTATTTACTTGTGTTTTTTGTACTTCGCTATACCAGAGTCCAGATCCATATATTATTATTGGTAAAAATACTGCAGAATAGTGCGTTTTAATTATATTTGTTTTTATACCCCATGTATCGCGGGTGACTCTTTTCAATACTATTGTTAGTTTTAAAATCTTTTTCCTGATATATTTTGCGTGCTCTATAAAGTTTAATTTGTTGTCTATTATAATTCCCAAGTATTTTGTTTTATTTGTATATTTTATATTTATATTATTTATTTTAACTATTGGTAATCTACTCTCGTTTAGTTTTCCTTTGATTAGCATTGCAATTGTTTTATCTATTGAGATTTTTAATTTATGACTTTTATACCAATAAGTTATAGTGTTAATTACTCTGTTTGAAACAGTTTCTAGTCTTTGTCTTGAATTTCCTTTGATTAATATAGCCAGATCATCTGCGTATGCGATTATTTCTGCATCTTCCTCCTCGAATTCTCCTTGGAATTTTTCTAGTAGGGTGTCCATACACCAGCCTCACGCCATGGGGCCAATGATGGAGCCCTGGGGGCAGCCTTTTTGCATGTCTCTTTCGATTCTTTCAAATTTAGATTCCACATAAACTTGCCTTTTATTAAAACAATTTTGGATTGATCTAATTAGTGTGTAGCTATTTCCTGCCTTTATAACTCTGGAGATGATGGCTGGCCACCATAGGCCATCGAAGGCCGCTTCAATGTCAACGAACAAGGCCAAAACACACTTTTTATTAGTGCTTTTTATTCCTAACTTTAATTCTAGTAGTGCATCTTCTGTGGATTTTTTCGGTCTCACTCCGAATTGTCTTGGATTTTCTAAATTTTTATTTTTATAGTTTTCCTGAATCCTTTGTACAATGATTCTCTTAAATATTTTTCCCATTGTTACGTATGAAGAATACTTTCTATACGTCGCTCTCAACGCGTTTTCGAGCTCGCATCTGTGAAGGGAAAACGCCCTAAAATTCTTCCGCTTAATGTAAACAAATAAAGGGGACCTTAGTACAAGCACGGTCAGCTGCATGATGACCCAAGACGGGCGTGGCCCGACGACGACTCCTATATTTCCTTATATGGAAAGTTCCAGTGCGCTCCCGCGCATTTTGGGACTATATAAACCCTTTGGTTCTTACCCTCAGGGGTTCAGAGTAACATAGTCACGCGTAGAGTCACGTCGTGTCACGCTTGTATAGAATCAGTTATATCCAGTGAGATTGGGCTTAGCGCACCTCTCGAATCACAGATTAACCCGTTAGAATCCGCTTGTCCGGTTGAAGTTCTTTCGGCATATTCTAATAGCGGCTCTCAGTCCCCGCATCGCCAGTGCGTCAACACCGTGCAAATACTTAGGTAACTTACACACTTTATATATTAATTCATCGCGACAGTAACATTTGTATTTATACTGAAAACTCAGAATACAACTTTATACGTTCACTTATAAATCGAGTAGATTTGTTAAACCTATCTTTACCCCGCAATCCTTGCATATTGGTAACAACGTTCCCACCGATACAACTTTACCGCTCGAGTTGTATCAAATAATAATTTAGAGTTACGAGGCAACTAACATTTCCCGCGACTACCTGATCTCACATCAGGTTCGTTCGCACATCTTTATCCAAACAAACAATCTACATATTCCAACCTAGTGGCTCCCCGATTTCGCATCGGGTTCGTCCACGAAACCTAACCCTTCCTACGGCTCCCTGGTTTCGCACCAGGTTCGTCCGTGTCCTACGGCTCCCCGATTTCGCATCGGGTTCGTCCGTACGTCTACCAACCTCCGAACAGCTCCCTGGCCAAACGCCAGGTTCGTCTGTGAATAAACCAACCTCCTAGCAGCTCCCCGATTTCGCATCGGGTTCGTCTGTGAACTTCTTCCTAGTGGCTCCCCGATTTCGCATCGGGTTCGTCCACGACGTTTCACCCTCCTGCGGCTCCCCGATTTCGCATCGGGTTCGTCCGCGCTTGTTCCCCCTCCTAGAGGCTCTCCGGTTTCGCACCGGGTTCGTCCTCGCTCTCAATAATCCTAGCGGCTCCCTGATTTCGCATCAGGTTCGTCCGCGCACCTTAACTAACAAATTGATAACCATATTCCTGGGTAATATACCCCTCGCCGGCCACTCGTGCTGCCACACAGCCCGGCTCGTAACACCATTATGGGCAATAAGGCTATTGGCCTATATGAATTTAATTTTGACTTATCTTTTGTAGGGTCTTTTAGTATTATTTTTAATTTTGATATTTTCCATCTTTTTGGGAAGGCTCCTTTATACATGCAATTATTAAATAGATTATATAAACTGTTGTTATCAATGTTCCATAGTTTAAGTATAATTTCGATTTGGAAGCAGTCCCAGCCTGGCGCTTTTCCTTTTTTAAATCTTTTGATTGACTTTAGAATTTCGTTGTGTGTAATTTCCGGTTCGATATTGTAATTGTTGTGCCGGATGACACTTGTCGAATGTTGGGGGATGTCGTAGGTGCGGGAGCGTTAAAGAATTGGTATTCACCGGTGTTCGAGTAAATAAAGGAGTAGATTTATTGAGACTTGGTAACTATACAGTGCTCAGGAGTGATGGTTAAGCTTGATGGAGAGCTGCACTGAGACTGACGTGACGGGTATCTTGTTTAAGATAGCGCGACGGCGGTCGTGCTATCGGAGTTTTATACCGAGATGGTGCAGGAATGTGCTGTGTATTTTCGGTGGTGGGCAGTCTCCTTGGCGTGCCCTCAGCCTGGCGCAAGTTGCTGGATCGACAGTAAATGGATACGCTGCTTCCTGCGCGTATCCGTCCGCTATTCCTCGAACACGGCCTTGACTGCACGTGCTGCTGAGTCGCGCTTATCGTGGTTAGTTTGTGGGGACGGTTAGGGTACAACATCCCTCCCCCCCTGGGAGAGAGCGCGCTCACAGTGCCAGCTCAATATAATACAAGTCGATACAATAGTACAATACATGATATACATATAGTAATACAATAGTTCAACATAATAGGTTTTAACATAATTCGTCCTGCATATAATTTGGGCGTTTGTCCTTAGTTGCTATAATACCAGTGTCTTGCGCTTACAGTGTTTGCTAGCTATAATACGATATAGTGCAGTTTTGATTATAATATGACTTATGATCTATGAGATATACATGACGTAACGTAGTGTGGAACAAGGTTCTTATATTGTTCTTTTGCAGTCTGTTCTTTGCTTAATCTTTACAGAGATTGGTGTTTCATCCGGAGTTGTGTTAGGCACCTGTTCTATTATGTGCACCTGCGGGCTGATTGCTTGTTGGTTTGTGTTATTGTTACGTGTTCGTGAGATGCACTTGTAACAGGTTATTACAATTATGAAAAGTATGATGATTCCGCTTATAGAACAGGATGAAACAAGACTGTAGTGGTACTCTATAGGTATTACATTGTCATTGGAGTTTAGAGTGGTTGTTAGATCTAATAAGCTTTTGCTTATCTCGTGCAGTTCTTCAGGGTGTTTGATAATTTTTCGTAATTTACAGAGTCCTATGTGTCGGAGATGTGTCATATTAAGTGTGTTTGGTAAATATAGTAAGGTTAAATTGTACATTGGTAAATAACTTACAAATTTCTCCGATTTGTGGATTCTACTTGTTTCTACCGTAAATTCGGGCGTAGAGATTGTACACTTGTCTTTAATTAACATAATACCAGAGTCTTTGATTAATGTGATTTGTGTAGGGTGTTCTTCGCAGGTAATTACTAATTGTATAGGTCGTGGTGTAACGAAAATCCATGATCCTGGATGGTTGAGCTCGATTAGGATTCTTTGGTTAAGGTTTATAAATCTTACATTACAATTACTAGGTTGTTGGAGTATTTTTGTAAAAATCTGTACTTCACACGGACCTTGTGGTGAAGTTTTAAAAACGGGGTGAAATAATTTACATAGATAGTTATTCTTTAGTACTTTACAGTTTTGTAGGTCTCCAGTATTGACGTGTATGTAGTCTAGATTTGCTAGATCTACCGCTACGTATAATTCGGTAGTGTCCAAGTAAGCATAAAGTGAATTATTTACCCTAGTTGGCACAGGGTATACTTTGCTTAATTTATATTGTTTCACGCTAAGTAGTGGCACTTCTATAACTGCGGTGATATAATGAGATGAGGAATAAACCGCTAAGTCGACCAATTCATATAACGCATGTATATTTTCGATCGTAAGGGGTAAGGGAAAGTTCAACCCTTTTGGTATTTGAGGTAAGGCCGAATGTAAGTAATTAATGATTTGTCTGGGAGATTACACAGTTGGATTGAGAATTCCCTTTCTGATATCCTTGGTGAATTCTAACAAATTTTGTACATCTTGGTCTAGGTCTCTTATTATACTTTCGAAAATTAATGCGTTTTCGCTTATTTCGGCTTTGAGATTCAGATTAGTGGCTTTTGTTTCTAGCAATTTCCCGAGAGTATTTGTAACGTTTACTAGCATACGTTCGTTATGGTTTACGTTTGAGACTGATTCATTATATAATTGTATGTTTGTGTGTATTACTTGCATCTGCTTTAGTAACGAAGTTCGTATCGTACTACCCTCGCGCTTAAGTATTTCTATTTGTCTATCGATTGTTCGTCTGTCGTCCTCGTCCATAGTACCAAATAGCGTTTTTCCTAAATGTCCAATTCCGTCTATTAGCCCTCGACGCAGCCTCGAGGTTGTACTTATTATCTGATGTACGAAATCAAGGTTCGCTGTAATTCGGTCTAGCCCTTTTCGTGCTATATTGTAGAATTGATCGCAAAATCTAATTAGGCTGGGATTAGCTGTGTTTTGACAACCTTTAGTTGCATGGGTAAGCGCACTAAGTATCCTTGCATGTCGAATAGATAAGGGTGTCACGTCTATGTGTATTACTAATTTCCAGGTGTCTTTATAAATTTGTAAATTTCCGAGTTCTTCGAAATAAATGCCCGGGTTCTCTGTGAACCTTTCAATTTCGTATGGTTCCTCCGTTAGACTCCCGATCGCTATTATCATTGACAGGCACCAAAGAGGGATCAATTGCTGGCGCATTTTCGCTTGTCTGTAGTAGTTTCGTTGCTGAGTCTCTTGATCCGTTCCTAGTCCAGCTGCCGGTCCTCGAACTGCAGCAGGCTGGTCACTCGAACTCCGTTCGCTCCTAGCGTCGGCTGCGAAGGATAGCCTGGGGTAGTCGGTCTCCTCGGATGATCGGCTTCCAGGACCCTTCCTTCGGTCGGTCGCTTCAGTTGCGTGGTCCACACAGGTCGCTTCTTAGCTGGTCGTTGGAGCTGATTGTCGCTTCCTCAGAATACGATCTGGATCAGTCCTTGATGCCACCTCGATGGCTGACGGTAACTTTTTTAGTTATTACCGTCGACGAACCAGAGCTCCTTGGTGATTGATGGTAGAATTGCGTTTTGATGTTGCAACTCCACCTTGACCACGCACCGTTTCCAACGAGATGTATCCCACCGCTGCCACCCAAAATGTTGTGCCGGATGACACTTGTCGAATGTTGGGGGATGTCGTAGGTGCGGGAGCGTTAAAGAATTGGTATTCACCGGTGTTCGAGTAAATAAAGGAGTAGATTTATTGAGACTTGGTAACTATACAGTGCTCAGGAGTGATGGTTAAGCTTGATGGAGAGCTGCACTGAGACTGACGTGACGGGTATCTTGTTTAAGATAGCGCGACGGCGATCGTGCTATCGGAGTTTTATACCGAGATGGTGCAGGAATGTGCTGTGTCTTTTCAGTGGTGGGCAGTCTCCTTGGCGTGCCCTCAGCCTGGCGCAAGTTGCTGGATCGACAGTAAATGGATACGCTGCTTCCTGCGCGTATCCGTCCGCTATTCCTCGAACACGGCCTTGACTGCACGTGCTGCTGAGTCGCGCTTATCGTGGTTAGTTTGTGGGGACGGTTAGGGCACAACATAATTTAAGTATCTTTTATTATCAACTTTCAAGGTTCTTTGTTCTTCCGTATCATCCTCCTCTGCGTCAGCTGGGACGCACTTATCCAGTAATTTTATAATAGTATCTTTCCAACTCATTGTGAGGTCTCCAGAAGGAAGTCTCAATGAGCTGAGGAATTCATCTTTGTTTATTTTGTTTCTAATGATTTTATATATCATCCCCCGGCGAGATCATCGGCGAAGGCGAACGCATTATGTCGTTCGCCGGCTATTTCGACGCCTACCTCGTCGGGGATCAGCCGGAGTGCCCGGCCCATTACCATGTTGAATAGCATGGGGGACATCGGGTCACCCTGTTTCACGCCGCACTTGGGGTGGATCTCGTCTGAGACCCAGCCATCACACGATAAGACGGTCCTACTGTGTTCGTAGGTATGCTTAATATACGATATCATTGGGCCTGGGACTCCCATGGCCGCCAATGTATCGAGAATCGTCTGGTGTGTGACTGAGTCGAACGCTTTGGCCAGATCTATAGAAGCCATGTACAGCGGTTTGAAGTGTTGTCTGTGGTGTCTCAGCAACATATCGACTTTGAAGGTATTCTCGGCGCACCCATCCGCCGGGATGAAAGCTCGCTGACGTCGGTCAAGCTCGACTGTCTATACTAGTCTCGTGGCTAGTATTTTATGGAAAGTTCTTGTAATAACCGATGAGACCGTAATTGGTCTGAAGTCGCCGGGCTCTGTGGCATTGTCCTTCTTCGGGATCAGAGTCGTCCGAGATTTAAGGAGCCACTCGGGCGTCTTCCCGCCGGCCAGCATGATATTAAAGGCTCGGGCCAAGATTTCTAGAGGGACTGCCCTAAGCTGCCTGGCGGTAATACCAGTCAGGGCCAGGGGCGGTAGTCGTCTCAGGAAATGCCTTGCGAACTTCCTCGGTCTCAATCGGCATCCATAGCGATTCTTTCATAGGCTTTCTTTCTGTAATGCCCGGGGACTGCGTGCTTTGGCCGTTCATGACTTCTCGCCAATACGGCACCATCATGTCCTCGGCGGGTGTCTGGTCGGAGCTCTTCCCTTTCAGGATGTCTCTAAGACACCTGCAGGGGTTCCTCCTCCAAGCCCGTTGCACCCGAGCATATTCAGCTTTGCGCTGTTGTCTTCTGGTTGGTAGTCTGGGCGTCTCCCCAGCGCCCCTGTTTGGTGTTCTAACTGCTTTGGGCTGGGGAGGGAACACACCTCTGAGGTAGGCTGCTAACTCCTCAGAGATTCTCTGTGTGCCCCAGCGCTTTATGTTGCTGCATATAGAGTTCAGCTGTTCAGCGTGGAATGAGTTATTATCCACTGGTTATGCCTCTTGCAGAACATCTCGGATTTTATTTATTAGGCTCTCGTCGCCCTCGCCTGCCTGTTGGTCGGTCGGCGATGCCAGGTTGTCTGGCGGGGCACAAGCTGCAGGACTTTCTCCTTGTGCTTCTTGTATCTCCGCTGTCCCTTGATTGCCTCAAGGGTGCGGTTTGGAAAGTAGGACGCGAGCGCCTGGTTCATGAAGCGTTCACCGGTGATGGTCAGGTGCGCTTCTTGCCGCGCTAGGAGTGCTGCTTCCTCCTCGCTTCATGGAGCTTTCTTATGCGAGACGCTTTGTAACGCCATCTCGTCGTGCCAATTCTTGTGCATCCGCTGTTCGTGCACACCTCGCCCTGTAGAGGTTTTGAATGCGGACTCGCATCCCGGCATTCTACAGGGGAATGTCGGGTCTGGAGCGGCTTCGGCTATTGGGCTGCCAATGTCGGTGTTAATTGCTGGGCCGGATGAGCCTGTGGGCCCTCCGACGTTTAAATCCATCCGCGGCTGTGTATTGTCATTAGGGCCAACATATTAAGGTCGAGGGGGGCGACAACTCACCAGGACCGCTAGATCGCCAGGGCAGTTCTTAGTTTCCCCCCGAAGGGGTACTCGTGGCGGGAACCAACGTAGAGGTGGCTGCTTGCTAACAGTGACTCTCAGGCAATACTATGTACTGATGGGGCCGGTCTCGGATACTAGTACCGACGAATCGGCCCGACACCTCCAGTGACCAGCCTCATCATGTCAAGAGACATCGGCAGTCCACGTCACCCCCCGGACTCGTCTGCGGAATATGTACCCTGGCGCGGTGTTCTACAGCAGGAGTAGATTTTTCCATAGCTGGGAGCCAGGTACAAGCACATTGCGGATTTTCGGCTACGCGCGACTAAGTGCTAGCGTATTGCTTTGCTTCGCGTGGCAAAACATAGCGAGGCCATTGTTGCCCATCGCTAAGTGCCAGCGGCGTATTGCTTTTCTACACTGGACGAGTCATAGCGGCGACATGGCTGCCCATTGCCATAGTAAAGCATTAAAATAATGCTATAAAACGCCACTAATACGACGGCGGGACCTCAGTCACCTGCGCCACCATGCACGAATGGCGTCTTATTGCCTTAAGAGAGTCATAGTTACTCCCGCCGTTTACCCGCGCTTTCTTGAATTTCTTCACGTTGACATTCAGAGCACTGGGCAGAAATCACATTGCGTCAACACCCGCGGGGGCCATCGCAATGCTTTGTTTTAATTAGACATAAGTCGTGTATGATTTAACGTGCTGTACCTGGCGCGAAGCCCTAACCAACACGGCCCCCATGGGCGCGGGATTGAGATACGCTCAATCAGCGCGTACCCAAGGAGATCCCTCCAAAGATACTACCTGTTAATACGAGTTGCAAGCCTCGTATCACCTCAGGCATGGCCGAGACCTTTCTAAATCTCTACCGGCTCTGCAGGACGGTACGCGAGTTGATACGCAACTCACACGTCGAGTCATCGAACGCAACGAGGCACGCACTGCGCCCCGAGACGCCGCGATATAGGGTTACCACTGCCACCACGAATCCAACCCAGATGTACACAGGTCCGATGGGCGCCCGACGCCCTCCGAGGAGGTACGCGGGCACACCAGGCCCGGGGGCCTTAACATCACCCGTGGTACCAGTGCTCGGGCCATACTGGTCATACCCTTCGCGTCTCGGCGGTCGACACTACCCACTTGAGGTCCTTGCAGCCTCGGTACCTGGGTGGGCCAGCTCGGGTACGAGGGGTCGCGACGCCCCTAAGGACACACCTAAGAGGACGGGACTCAGCCCGGCCCAGGGTCCCCCCTGCGGGGGGTGTTTTAATTAGACAGTCGGATTTCCCTAGTCCGTGCTAGTTATGAGCTGAGCGTTGAATGGCGGCCGAAGAGAACGACCACGACGACCTCCAAATGCCAGCGGTGTATTGTTTCGGTCGATCATACGACCTAATGCCAGCGGCGTATTGCTTCTGTGGATCATACGACCAAGTGCCAGCGACATAATACACCGCAACATGTTTGTTCTGCCGCGCACCCGCGACGTACCGTGTGGACAGGACCGAGCAGGTAAAACGAAGGTCGTAAATCTTCGTTCCGACTAGGGTCGCGTCGCGTGATGTTTAGGCTTGTTCCTATTCTTATTTCGAATAGGATTCTTGTTGATGTAAATGGATAATCAATGAGATTAACGAATTCTTCAAGTAACAATGCGATATATTTGTATAACAAGTGAATGAGTGTTTGACGTGGAATGTAATGACGAAGTATCGGATGGGATCGCGATGTTCACACCTCTCGTAAGGACGGATACTCCGGAGTCTTTTAGAAATGACCCTGATATGCCGAACTGGACGCTGCAGGGTTACCCGGGTGGTGAGCCACTGCGAATTCAATCCACCGGCTGGATATCAGAGCTGATGATTTGCTTCAAGGCTGAAGCTAGATATAAGGTTGATGTTAGACTTGTCGTGTAAGAGGGTGTAAGGCTCCTACGATTGACGTGTTTGTGTGAATTATCTATTAAGACTGACTGCTGATCTTAGACTGGCTTCCTCCTCGAGTGCTTCTCAGCACGTCGACTCGGGAACCTTTTTTGGGTACGCTGATTGGACATTAGCAAAAATGTCTAGTTTCCAATCAGCGTGTTTTGGAGGTGTGACCGCACCCTTCCTTTGCGTCCGAGGCGCGTTGCATGAAGGAGAGGGTGCGTCTTTGAACGCTGCAGCGGAATTTCCATCGGGGACCTAGAGCTTGACCTGGCCGTGTCATCTGCGGCCCAGCTGCGAGGCCCTTTTGGAAACTCACGTTTACGACGCATGCAAAGAACTGCTGAGGTCGTGCATGCTTAAATTCTGCTACCTTGGCGGATTAGAGTGTAAAACGACTTCCTCAAAAACAGTTATATTACTTGCACGTCATAAACGCTCTAGCCATCTGCACGTTGAAAGTCATTTCTTGTGCAGATGCCTAGACGCCTTTTTATGAGGGGACCGATGTTTAGAAATATGTTGGTTCCGCGGGTGCGCCGCGGAACAATGTTATATGAAATAAAAATTTATTTCTAGCGTCCACGCGACAACGCCTCTCGAACACGCTTCTCGCGCGCTGAAAGACGCGTATCGCAACGCTTCTCCCTCGTTACACGCGATCGCCGATCACGTCGCCGATCTTCGTGTAACGCATGACGTTGTTCGGGGTCTCGTCTAACCGACAAGACGAATCCCCAAGCATAGGGCTGAGTCTCAACAGATCGCAGCGTGGTAACTGCTCTACCGAGTGCAACACCCCGCCAGGTACCTAAATCGTCTACGGACGATTCCGAGTCTGGACGTCGAACTTGTAGTACTAATGATCGACCGTTAGAGCGTCATGGCCTCGTCCGGCGAGATCCCGACGACGGATCCAAAGACAACCCGTACGGCAAACTGGGGCCCGTCGATGACCGGTCACGAGGGCCGGCCACCTAGTAGTGTCACATTGTTTTGAGCCTTTCGACCCACACGAGACTCCTAGATATATCGTTGCCTCCTTTGACTAGAAAGGATACGGCCTTAGAGGCGTTCAGGCATAATCCCACGGATGGTAGCTTCGCACCACCGGCCGCTCGACCGAGTGCGTGAACCAAATGTCCGAACTTACGGTTCCTCTCGTACTGAGCAGGATTACTACCGCAACGACTAGTCATCTGTAGGGTAAAACTAACCTGCCTCACGACGGTCTATACCCAGCTCACATTCCCTGTTGGCGGGTGAACAATCCGACGCTTGGTGAATTCTGCTTCGCAATTATAGGAAGAGCCGACGTTGAATGATCAAAAAGCGACGTCGCTATGAACGCTTGGCCGCCACAAGCCAGTCATCCCTGTGGTAACTTTTCTGACACCTCTTGCTGAAAACTCTTCAAGCCAAAAGGATCGATAGGCCGTGCTTTCGCAGTCTCTCTGCGTACTGAACATCGAGATCAAGCCAGCTTTTGCCCTTTTGCTCTACGCGAGGTTTCTATCCTCGCTGAGCTGGCCTTAGGACACCTGCGTTATTCTTCGACAGATGTACGGCCCCAATCAAACTCCCCGCCTGGTAGTGTCCTCGAATCGGATCACGCGGGAGCATTGTCGACGATCGGCGCGAAGCCTTGACGCCACTCTTACACGCTTGGCTCTAGAACACCGTGACAACCGGGTCGAAACCTCGGCGCACGCGCTCCGCCCAACCTAGTAAGTAAAGAAACGATGAAAGTAGTGGTATTTCACCGGCGATGTTGCCATCTCCCACTTATGTTACACCTCTCATGTCTCCTTACAATGCCAGACTAGAGTCAAGCTCAACAGGGTCTTCTTTCCCCCCTAATTTTTCCAAGCCCGTTCCCTTGGCTGTGGTTTCGCTAGAAAGTAGATAGGGACATTTTCATATAGTATCCTTTCTTTGTTGCGGTTTGCGAGCATCAACTCATAGTCCGCATTATTCTTTTCTTTTCTAGGTTCTCTTCTTGGGTGAGTTTCTTTTTTATTTTTATTTTTATTTGTGTTCATATTCGTTTTGTGTTCTGTGTTTAATTTCTGCTTATAGTGTTTGTGTTTCTTAATTTTGTTTTCTCTATTTTCTTTTTCAGGTCACTTAGCAGTCAGGGGTGGACCCCTGCCGTTGCCCGTCCCTGCCACGAGGAGGCGGACCTGTTGCATCTACTTTCTACGTAATTATGTTATTTCTTCATTCCAGTTTCCCTTTCGCTGTCTAATTAATGTAGGTTTAATTTTTTGTTTCAGGTTTCTTAGGTTTGCTTCTTGTTTGGACTCGGTGAGCCACCATACCGAGCGGACGTGTGTCTAAGTGCTCCGCACATAGTTGCGATATTAATTGAGAAAATTGGCCACGCTACCTGCGAGATCCACTGAAACTGGAAGTAACAAGTGAGTGCCTAATATTGTGAGAAAATTGTGGATTTTAATCTGCAAAAACTGTTGGAAAAATTTCCTTACCTCACTAAGCGCATCGTGGCGTGGTGCGTGTGGTATTAGTCAAAGCGCATCGTCAAATCGTCGTACATCTAGCGGCTGTAAAGAGCTGAAAAGCGAATTAACTGTTTGAGCAGTGCGTCGGGGCTCGAGTGTTTTAAATTGAAATTGTACGCGGCGAGGAAGGGTAAAGGTGTACGACCGCGTGGACGTTTTGAGGTTAAGTCGCCATAAGATCTGGGAACATGAGCGGACCGGGACGTAAGAGCATGAGGCCGACGATGCCGGAGGGGGAAGTCAGAATGGTGGACATAGGAAAGGTCACCGCTGCGGACAGAAAGTGGTGTTCGGACATTGAATCGGATTGTGATAGCGCTGGTGAAGATATAGGCTACGATTTGAAGTCTCAGGACATGCTAACGCCGAGCAAGGCGGCTGAATTTGATGAGGGGATATCACAGCTCCCGGCTGCACGACCGCCTCCAAAAAATTCGCGAAGAAAGTTGGTAAGGACAGCAACGGCTGGATGGAAGCATATTTGAGACTGAAATCTGCAGTAGGGAACTTTCAAACAGTAAAGGAGGTGATGGGGGAAACGTTCCTGGAGGTCGGAGAGCTGATAAGGAAGTGCAGCGACAGCCCAACGGCTGCTGCGATTTTGAAGCCAGGATTAGACTCTCCGAAGCATAAGCTGGCCAAAATACGGCAGGAACTTGAAGACGGAACTGAAAACAGGCCTGCGGCAGGTCTATGCAAAATGTAGGAACTGTACGAGGAGATATGCAAGGATGCGACAGCATGTAAGCTTGAGCAGACCGCTGCTGACCAGAGAGTAGAAGAAAAAAAGGATGAAATAAGTAGACTTAAAACTACCTGGCAAGAGAGAAGTGCCGAACTGCTGCGAGCTCAAATACAAATTAGAGAGGAAGCTGCTAGGCATGAAAACGAGAAGAAGCAATGGGAAGTATCCAAAAAGAATGAAAATGTGAAAAGGAAGCTAAGACACGAGGACACTGCCGACTCGCCGCCAATTGGTGCAAGGAAGAGGAGGCACGTGAGGCAGTTGGGTTCCGATCCGGAGGATACTGCTGATCACAGCGGCATGGAGTGGCAAGCTGAACGTTGGGAGAATAGTCGTCGGCAACGTCCACGCCAGAAGGGAAATGGGAATCAGAGAACATCCGAGGAATCACGAACGGATGCCAAAGGAAGAAAGGAACAGGATATGGTAATAGGCAGGAAGGAATGAAAAATCAGTATGAAGCCACTGCCATGCCCGCGACTCTGATGGCGCGGGCTAATGAAGGCCCATCATACGCTGATGTCCTGAAGAAAGTTAAAAAACAGGAGTGCTTCCATGACGTAGAAGTTACTGCAGCGCGCAAAACTGCTGCTGGCTTCTTGCTGCTGCAGTTTGCCAGAGAAACAAGGCAGGGGCAGATAGATAAAGTAGAGGGAGGAAATTGCAAAGGCAATAGGAAGTGCAGCGAGAGTGAGCAATGTTAACAAGAGGAAGACGATACAGATCTTGGACGTGGATGAGCTGACCACGCGTGAAGAGATGGAAGAGGCGCTTCAGCAGGCGCTGCCAGGTAACGAGCATCGGCTCATATTCATGCGGCCTGGGTTTGGAGGAACTCAACGGGTGATGGTGAACTGCGTGGATGGCCTTTTTTTTTGTTTTTTGAGGTGGAAATCTTCGCAAGACACCTCCTGCCCTGGGGGAGGGCTGGAGGTAGTGCCGGATTCTTACCGGCTAAAACCACCCCGGTCGCCTACCTCCGGCGCATAAGGGGAGGCTCCGGGACCTCCAAAGATATCGTCCGGTGCCTCCCCGCGCCCATTCCAATTCGGCCCTATCCTCGGGAGGGTCTGAGGGACCCTCCGAGCCACCTTCGTGCACGGCCGTACCGGGGACGACACCCAGTACAGCCCTCCTATCCCAGACCGCGATCAGGGCGACTCGGGCCCCCACCCGAGCCGCCCGCGGCACTCCGACGGCCTCGCGGGTTACCGCGACGACATGATCCTCCCCATCGGGGCCGCCAGTCTTCCAGTCAGCGGTCGGGGTGACCGAGAGGGGCGAGGGGGAACACCTCTGCACCCCTCGGCCCACCGCCGCTATCCCTCCTCGCGAGTGGCAGAGTCCCGTCAGCGGTAGTGGCTGACGAGCCCGCCCCTCCACCACACACATCGCCGCTATCGGCTATCGGGCAGCCCTGCGGGATACCAGGAGGACATCTTCCTCCCACAGCAGGGCCGCCCGGACTCAGGGTCGCTGTGGCGAGCACTACTGAGGGGGAGGGGGAACACCACCGGTCACCTCACGGGCCGCCACGCACTTACGCCAAGGGAGGGGGGGGATCTCGCCAGCGGTCGTGGCCGGCGAGTCCTGCCCCTCCTTCTCTACCTACGGGCGGGATCGGACGCTTCCCGATCCCGCTCCGCCGCCTCCTTCCTGCGAAGCATTTCTTCGCAGGAGGCCATCGCTTTCCAGGACCTCTCGCCGCCCAGCATCCTGCTGACGATGCTCGGCAGCGAGAGGTCCGCCCCCACGGCCGCCGCGAGGAAACGGCGCTCCTTTGCCCACGCTGGGCACTCCTCCAGGGTGCGCTGCGCCGTGTCCCGGGAAGCCCCACATTCCCGGCATTCCGCCGTGGCGTCCGCCTTGATCCGGTACCGAAACATCCGTGTCCGGTGAGCACCTGTGTGACCCGGTAGGTCAGCGTACCCCTGCCGCGGTTGCGTGGATGGCCCTGCGTTGAGTAAAATTATAAAGGAAAAGAAGGTAAGAGGTTAGGGTTTTTAGCGTGCCTGGTTAGGGTGTTGCCGAACGCCATTAGGTGTTTTCGGTGCCACGGACTGGGACACATAGCAGCCAAGTGCAACATTGATCCTGCAATTAATGAGGTGTGTCGCAAGTGCGGGTCACACGAACATAGCACGGCGCAATGCCAAAATAGACCTAGATGCCAAGTGTGCATCAGGTATGCCAGAAAACAGGGTTGGACATGTTACAGCAGTGGCTTTATGCCCAATAGTTAGAGCACTATAAATAAAAAGAGCATTATTGTATATAAAATAGAATAGGCAGTGAAAAGAGGCTTGGGGTTGTAGGCGTTGCGCAGTCACCAGATGGCCGGTAAGAAATTGAAGATATGATACGTACAGATTGATTATAACAGTAGAATAGTAGTAGAATAGTAACATAGCAACAGTCACAACTGTCTTAGTGCTATTACATGGTAACTGTCAAGGGACTAAAGACAGGAGGTGTTGCAGCAAACTGGGGTGGATGGATAAGCATGTATGGACGAACATGACAAGTAATAGCTAGCGAATGCATTAGTACTGTGCACAGCAGAGCCAGTAATTGCTTAGCGTAGTATAACATAGGCACAAGCAACTACGGGAGGGACTAATAAGAGCAAGTGCGGTAGATAAACTAGACCTTTTTTTTTTTGTGACCCTTGGCAGTCTCTCACCCTCGTAACCGCGATTCCGATTCTATGAGCGATCATCGAGACGAGCCAAGCATTGAGTATTATTCACGCGGGGACAGGCCATCACCCTACGTCCAGTCCGGGTACTAGGTAGTCCAGAGCCTGGTTCAGGACCCTGTTGAGTACAAGTACTCAACACACCCACCCACAATCTTGATTTTACTATTACTTCGAAAAAATAAACATTTGCTCACGACCCAAATACCTCCCCTGTCCTACGGACAGTCGAGCACATACAAAATCAGACTCGGAACTCTTGCTCGCATTACTATATATGCGTTCCCCTGACGGGTGCCAGGCAGACGAGCAATCCGTTGCTGACACTCGCCTGGTGTGCGGGGTTCGCCAAAACCGGGACCGCTGCACTACCCTTACCATGAATGGCTAAGGCTACAGCTGCCTTCCCGGTGTCCTAATAATTTCCCGCAGGAAATGTCTGAATTCATGCCCGAAAAGCTAAGCCGAATCAATTCCTTCCAATCCAACGTGGCACTAAGAAGCGCTCACGCTGGTACATCGTAATCAGGCGCACTTTCATTAACTAAAAATTACATTCGCTAATTAACTACTAGTTGCACCCTCCAGGGAGGCGGCTCTCTCCCCCCTTCCTCGGGTATCGCATTCTCTTCGTCATGCATACCAACTTTATTTAGCTACACAGGCATACTTATAATGCTACAATTCTTAGACTAGTAGCCCCATACAGTACATTGGGCTATGTTTATCCTTCCATACTCATTCACCGACAATAGTCTCGGTCACTGTTGTCACTCCTAGTTGACAGCACGATTTGTAATCGCGCTGCCAAACAGCATACACAACCCGCACTAACCCACACTGTCACTGACACTATGTCTCACTCGTCGTCGCGGACTCCACACGAAAGCTAGCACTCGCACCGCGACCCAGGGTTGGCAACCGCGGGACCGCAGCTCCCCACCGCAGGCCCCGAATACCGCTTCTTTCGCGATATCGCTCCAGGTGCTCCTTAGTAGTCATGAGGGTCGCCACATATTCGCAGAATGTCCTCCAATTGCTGTGGTTATGCACCGCACCCGAAACCACTGCCGAGGGACTCAAACCTACAGCCTCCCTCGGGAGGTTGGTCACCCGCAGGGGCGCCCACGATGGGCACACAAACAACGTATGGTGTGGATCGTCCACCTGCGCGCCACACATCCAGCACTCCGGAGTGGGTTCCTTGCCGATCCTATGTAGGTACGACCCGAAGCACCCGTGGCCAGTTAGAGCCTGGGTCACGTGAAAGATCAGGCCGCCGCGCCGTCCTTTCAACCACGCCGCCAGGTCAGGGATGAGCGTATGCGTCCATCTTCCCTTTGTTGATGAGTCCCATCCGGCCTGCCATACCGTGACAAAGACCGCGTCCAGGTCGTCCAGGCAAAGGTCCCCTGCACCGCAGATTCGCGTAACTGCACTTGATAAGACACTGCTGTTGTTCCGATAATTCCGAAGTTCACCGCGACTGTCACTACCCGTGAGCAGATATCTAATGTACCTTTTCCTAACCTCAAGCACTGCCGGGAGTGTCGAGGTCAGGACGTCCAGTGCATCCGCCGAAACTGTCCTATACGCAGCCGCGACCCTTAAAGGGGGAATCTCCGGTATTCTAGCGGAGACTTCGGCAGGCTAACAGAAGTCTCAAAGTACTCTTTCCGCAGACACGGAAGAAACACATTCGTCAATACCGGGACTTTCAAAATAGTATTGTGACAAACCGCATCTCTTTACACTTGTTCCAACAACGGTAGGCTCCACGGCAAAACCGGCGTTCTTTTTTTCTGGCGACGGATTTCCAACCCTTTCGACGGAAGGGCGAAACCTCCCAAACATTTGGTCCTTCGAGCCGGATCTTGCCTAACGAACTACCTTGTCGCGTCGCGAATAAGTGGTGTGAGTACTATTTCCTACGCGCATCCGGGAAGTTGCAGTTCATCCTTGAAGAGTGCAACCCGTCGGCGCTACACAAAGGAACAGCAAACCACCCCTTTTTTTTTTTTTTTTTACGAGGTGGGAATCTTCGAAAGACACCCCTGCCCTGGGGGAGAGCAGGAGGTAGTGTCGGATTTCTACCGACTAAAACCACCTCGGCGCTTGTAGGGGAGGCCCCGTGACCTACGGAGACACTTCCGGTGCCTCCCCACGCCCGGCCATGGCGGCCCCATCCTCGGGAGGGTCAGAAGGACCCTCCGAAAAAACTCCGCCGTATCGCACATGGCCGCGCCAGGGGTAACACCCGACGCGGCCCACCTCCACCAGACCGTGACAAGGACGACTTACATAACACCCGTCAAATTTGCCACGTACGCAGTAACGATCGTGCGTGCGTACATTACCAAACGACCGCGTTTCGGCATGTGTTTACAAACTTAGCTCGCGCTTAAACGGTAATCACCGCGGTTCTAACGGACACGTTTTTTCCTCGCGCTTAACGAGAGGGAAAGTAACCGCCGTCATGAGTTCGCCGAAGTTTGCCGACCTTTTAAGCGACCAAGAGGAACATGCGGGTTGGGTCCAACGGTTCTGGACCAACGTTTGCAAACTGGGAAGGGAACACCTGACGCGAGAAGCTCTAGAACAAAGTCAAAGACTTTTAGGTAGTTACTGGGACACATTCTACCAGGGTCATAGACAATTAAAAAGGTTCAAGGAGACCCCGACAAGCACTTATGTACAGCAGGGGGTTTACCAAGCGGTGGAGGAAGCCTACATGCAAGCAGGGACGATGATCGCGAACTGTATCTCCGAACGATCATCGGCGCATCCTTCGGCTGGACAGCTGACCAACCAAGAGGACTTTGCGCATCAGCAACTTCCCAAAATACCCCTGCTGACCTTCTCCGGTGACCCGTTGCATTGGGAAAGCTTTCGCGATCTGTTTAAAAGCCTCGTACACGACGTGCCTCACGTATCGAACGTAATAAAGTTGCTTTATCTCAAGTCCAGCCTAACAGGAGAAGCTGCGGAGGTCATTCAGAATACCCCGATGACAGAAGCCGCCTATCGAGGAGCCTGGGAGGACTTGGAGCAACGCTACGGCAACACGCGCCTCCTGTCCTTCGCGCATCATCGAGCGCTGCTGTGCTGCTCGGCCGCGGAACATCAATCACCTTCGGAGCTGAAGAGGCTACTCGACACCTTTCGGCAGACGATACGCGCCTACTCCGCCCTAAGGAAGCCGACAGCATCATGGGACGAGTGGTTCGTGTATATCCTGAGCCAGAAGTTAGACGCAACCACTCGCCTCGCCTGGGAAAAATCGTTGGAGAACAGCCGAGAAATACCTTCATTCCAGCAGCTCTCGCATTTTCTGGAGTTTTCTGGAGCATTCTGTTTAGAATGCAGGCACTGGACTCCGTTCAGGGCTCGGATCCGATTCTTCGACCAGCATCACCCAAAGGTCCTTCAAATAGGAGACCACCAAATCGGGGCACTGTAAGGACGTTGACCGCTACGTCTAGGCCCCCCACCCAACGAAAATGCCCGTCATGCGCCAAAAACCACACGTTGGGATATTGATCCAACTTTAAATCACTGTCCCCTCGGCAACAAAGGGAACTCGTCCATCAATTAAGAGACTGTCTCACCTGCTTGACCGTCGGCCATGAGGTAGGTACGTGTCCGTCAAAAAATCACGTCATTGTAAGTGACAGCTTCGTCTTCTTGTACATACGTTCTGGCGGGCGGTATGCCGCATTATGCCTTATTCTTCAATTTTGTTATTACACTCTAGCTTTTAAGAACCTTATTGTATACGCTAGCACTTATGTCATTTCTTTAATTGTACCAATATGCGGGTCGTTCTCCGCGACGCCTAGAAGGCGGGCGGTATGTTCGAGCAAATTCTGTGCTCGAACGTTCGACGTTTTTAAGTGGTGTTCGAGGTGGCTCAAACGGTTGAGATTTCTATATGTTTGGATATTTCTTCTATATCAAAGCAGGACTCTGAGTGAAAAGGTATCGGTGTGCGGGCTCCAAAGGACTCCTAAGGTGCTAACACCATCAAAGTCCTGTAACAAACGAGAATCGGCGGCAGCCTGGTCCTGAACCTCAGGTGAGTTCGCGGCCCATTTACTCAGTTCGAAGCCGCCAGATTTGAAAATCGAGATGACTTGTTGCTGGAGTTCCACTGCACTCTTCTCGTCGTCGGCTCCTGTTAGAATGTCGTCGACGTAGGTGTGCCGGCGGATTGTGGAGGCTCCTAACGGAAAGTTTTCCTGTTCGTCATCGGCCAGCTGCGCAAGGACTCTGAGCGCGAGGAAGGGTGCGCAGGCAGTCCCGTAGGTGACCGTGGTGAGTCGAAAGTCGCCCGCCGGGTCATCCGGGTGTAGCCGCCCTAAAATGCGCTGCCAGTCCGCGTCTCCTGGATGGACCCGAATCTGCCTAAACATCTTGACAATGTCTGAGGTGAAAACTACTCGGAATAGACGCCAGCGAGTCAGAATCATCCAGAGATCCGATTGCAGCTTGGGTCCTGGCAGGAGTTCGGTTACGGCGGCCATCGAGGCAGGTCGCCTCGGGTTCGGCGGTCCGGTCTTTCGCCCTCAGCCCCCTCCGCGCGGATGGAGGAACGGCCTTCGGCACTGAAGGGTGGCCTGAATATCCCCGCGCGGTCCAGCAGGGATGTACGAATGCAGACGCAGGTGCAAACCGGCTGCTCTGTGCGATGCAACCAGCCGACCGGGTGGCTGTGGGGCAGAGGGGGACGCTCAACATCGGCCCCCTTGGTCAAGCCCCGGGGTCTCCCAAAATGAGACCTAGGGTAGGGGACTTCCCTCCGGAAGACGGGCTCCAGGAGTTGGCGAGTCCGAAATGAAGGGAAGTACACGGAGAATGCAAGAAGGGTCTACTGTCGGACATCTTAGGTTACCTTTATTCCCGCCACTCTATGGGACGCTCAGCCACCATCGCGCAGCAGCGACGCGGCGTGGGATTTTAGGTAAGCCACCAGCAATCATAAGAGTAGGTTAACATCTGCCTGTCATAACAATAGATTTGGCAGAATCCACTCAACACACGACACCGAGGAATAATAATAAGAGAGGCGATGGCAGGAACACACGGGATCCTGGAACCGCCCCCCTCAGGTAATTAATCACGCTAACGGAGTAACACCCCGAACTCCTCCCGTTGGCGTTGACGCTGACGACGGCGACGACGACGACGCCCGCCGCGGATGCATACCCGTAGATCCGCGATGCAGGTGGAGGAAGACACGCACAGACATAATCTATGCACAACCACACCTTCCGCCCGATCCGGTGCACTCCCTGACGAGAGCGCAAACAATTTGGTGCTCAACACCCGTGGGACAACGCCAACTAGATCCAGGGAGGAGTGGCGGCAGAAATGCCCCCACCCTGAGACCCCAGTTCTATTAAAATGTAACAAGGAGAGAATATGATACATTATATGATCCACTGTAGGGAAATAAATAAACTAACTCCTAAGGTGTAAGATCTGTATTTACCTCCTTACTACTCATACACGGTGCTCCTATACACAAACATGATAGGACCAATAAAAAATTAACCTGTGACCGCACAGGACCAAAAGGTAAAGAATCCTTCCCATGAACCCTTCATGGGGAAAGGCAAACAAGCCCAACAAATAAATAAAGGAACGCTAATATCTAGGCACGAGCTTTATTTATTTTGGCCAATCAATACTGATACCCCCGCTCAGGGTATAATGCAATGAAGGTGGAGTAGCCGCGCTAGGTCCTCCTCGGTCGCGATGCCTGGCAAAAACCAAAATGGCTCTCTGGCTCCAGTGGATGCAGGTATCCGACGGGCCTGGCGTACCGCCTCGAACAATCGTTGGCAAGCCAACATGACAGAGGCGGGATATCCGCCGGAGGCCCCAGTCGGCCCTGCCCCACGAGCCCCAGCCCCTATGGAGCCCTCACCATGGAGCCCTCCAGATCCAGTTTGGCGGGGTGTCCTGTCATCCTGACTCTGGGCTCGGGTTGTGGCCACTGGACGCTGCCGTTGGCGTTGACGCTGGCGCTGGCGTCGTGTCCCCCGGGTGGAACGGACTGCTGGCCGCCGCTCCACATACACCGATTGGCTCGTGGGCCCCCTGCCCTCCAGGGTGGCTCCCCGGAAAATAAAGGTCACATCCTCCCCCCATAGTCGAAGGTCAAACTGGACACGCCCCCGGGGCAGAGGGATGGCAGTGATCAACTGCATCCCAGCCCGAGGGGGGCTGTCCACCTCGGGTTCCCTGCCCCTAGGACGGGCCTCCCCCGCCTGCTCAAAGGGGCCACCAGTGCCTCCCACATAGCATGTGCACCGCCATGCCGCACAACGATGACATCGGTGGGCCATGGATCCATCTGGAAGTAGCATAAATATCTTTAATCATACACATAGTAAAGGACATATACCTCAGTCAGGGAAATATTAAACCCAGCCGGAAAGTCTAGACGATGGACTTGAATGACCCTGCCGCTACAGGACTGGATGCATCAGACAATCCCGCCACATGGCTCCCATCTGGAGTTCTTCCTATTAATAGCTGAGATCACCCTAAGAGAAGCAATTTTAGTACATAATCTACAGACAGGAAGAGCAGAAATTAATTCAATTAAACACTGAGTCAATGACCACTGTACTGTACGAATATAACAGGAAACGGATAGAAACGGAGGTTACTATAACCCTAACCCCGTACGAAACATTAACAAGTACAGAGGGACGAGATTTCAACACAACTCAAACCCGACGCACTCTCAACTGCTCTGTCACCTTCCATTCTAACAATCAACCGGTCACGGCTCCAAACGTTCAGTTTAGCGACTAATAATGTATCGGTTTTATGGGAGAATGGAGGCACGTGGATTAACTGCGATCGTCTGCCATGAATTGGCTAGTCCAAGAAAGGCAACTCGAATGGGGAGGTGCCCGTAAACCAAACCCGTCGAGAAGCGGAACTCGATGATACAAGAGAAGCGCAAGGCGGGTTATTGGCTCGCAGGGGCAACCCCACATTCGCGACTGCAGTTTCCTCCACCAGATACGAGAGGCGAGTTATATTAGACACTACAGTTCACAGTCACAAACCAAGGTGTAAGGCAACGTGCCGAGGGTTGAATGGCCGCAGTGACGTAAAATTATGCGGTCGCTAACGTTCCCTGCAGGGCACCTGGGGCCACCACTGCAGTACTCTAGTCCCCTTGCCCGGGCAAGAGGCTCTGCCCGGGTCGACCTGTAATCTCCTCAGTTTTAAATTTTTGGGAAAACAAAACTGGATTGGACTCTATATATGACTTTGGCAACGGACACGGACAACGAGATTCCCATTAAATGGATTATGATGATGTCCGAAGTAAATAAAAAAGTTTA
The DNA here is from genome assembly GCA_963583965.1 of Nomada ferruginata. Taxonomy (NCBI): domain Eukaryota; kingdom Metazoa; phylum Arthropoda; class Insecta; order Hymenoptera; family Apidae; genus Nomada; species Nomada ferruginata. The sequence continues at coordinate 10,001,977 of OY757222.1, forward strand.
CGGTGCAGGGGATGGATACCCCAGTGCCGGTCCGAGGGGTGGTGGGCAAGCGGGCCCCCCCGGATCGTTAACTGACGACCGTAACGTGGAAAACACAAGAGGGAAAGAACAGGTTGGAGAAATTGCGGGGAAGGACCTCGATATGAAGGGGGGAAAGGCGGAGGAACGACAGAATCTATCACGCTCCCCCCCTCCGGACTCAAAGGTAGTTATGGACTCCGAGACAGACGAGAAGTCTACGACGTATTCGGTCGTCTCTCTCTTCTCTCGATACGGGGACCTATCAACACTTTCGGGCACTGACACTGCGGAGGAGGAGACCGCTCTCCGTCGCAGGACATCCTACGCGGGCAACTCCTCCATCTACGGAATAGTGAGAAAGGGATCGGTGGAAACCTTTCACACTCCAGCGGAGAAAACTCCCTCCCAGTACACATCCAGGCTTATGAGAGGTTCCTCAGGCGGCACAATGACGCTTGGGACTGGACCTAGCCAGGAAACGGCGTGGAGTATCGAGCTAACCAAGCCAACACCCACCCGACAGGTAGCTACGCTGCGGCCTAGCCCATTCCTTACACGGACGAAACTGTTTAGGAGCCCGCCGGATCCAACAACGGCGGCCCCTGCTCGGCTGCAACCACTCCATTACCCAGGGGAGAAGGAACGGACTGGGATAGAGGTAGAGGAAGAGGCGCAGAAGAAGCGCCCCATTCCCTCACCCCGCTCATCGAAGGGAAGCCCTCGGAGCCCGCGGTCAGCAGAAAAATCTCGGGGGGGTGGACAACCGGTAAGCGAGGCCACAATCTCCCACCGGGAGCTGCTGGCGTTATTGGCGGACCTTGAGGCGCTGAGGAACCAGGCCGAAATCTCGGCCAAAACATTCCTCGATTATGCGCAGTCGAACAAAAACGTCAAGGCACAGATGAGGAGAGAATGTAGCCGCACCGTGGCTATGCTCTCTACAATGAAGGGAAAGATTCTGGAGGTGAAAAGAACTCCACTTGGCTCCCCCCCCTCCCGATCCAAACCCATGCCAGAAACACCCCCCCCCCCCAACCACGCAGGGAACGGAACCGAAAAAGGTAACGAGTATCGGGACCCAAACGAGACCGTTGGAGGAAGAAAGATCCGGGACACTCTCCGGAGCCAGGAGCTCCCAACCCTCCACGTCCAAGAAGCCGCCCACGCGCGCTACGGAGTGCCCCGGCCATCAAACGAAAAGGAAAACGAGATCCCCACTGGAGGAGGGAGCCTCGAAAAAACCACGGCCGGGGGGGGCACAGACATATGCCGCGACACTGACAAACCACTCACAGGTGGAAACTCAGTCCGACCCCGAGTTCACCGAAGTTCGGCCCAGAAGGAGGATCAGAAGGATGAAAGGGGAAACACCTCCTCCTCCCTCAGGGAGGGCCACGCAGCCCCCACAAAAGCCACTCCCCGCGGAGAGACGCCTGAGGCCCAAACCCTCCGGCGAACCCAAGGGGGAACTCAAACGAGGGCAGGCACCCACAAAACCCTCACGGAGACCTCGGAGAAGGCCTGCGAAGGCCAAACCGGAGGCCCTCCTCATTAGGGTCAAGGAAGGTGCCTCATACCTCGAAACGGTGAAAGAGGTCCTACAAAAGGGCAAAACCTGCCTGGCAGGGTCAAGCGGGATTAGAAAAACCCGCGAGGGACACGTTCTTATAGAACTGTCCAAAGCAACTAAGGCATACGGGATAGCCGAGTCGCTGAATAAAGCACTCGGGGAAGGCACGTCGGTTGCTACTCTGCAGGCGAGATCGACCGTCGAAATTCGACACGTCGACCCCACAGCAGAGGCCGTAGATATTCTGGAAGGGACAGCCCAAATGCTAGGCCTGGACCCCATAGAACTGCATTTGAGAACGAAGAGGATGACACCGGCTGGAACCCAGACGGTGATCCTCGATATGCCGCCTGAGAACATCCCGAACGACCTCAACTCCCGAAGGTTCAGGATCGGGTTTACAATGGTCACGGCGAGGATACTCCCGAAGGTCGTCAGATGCTTCAGGTGCCACGCCCTGGGACATACGAGTATGGCGTGCAAAACTCTCCCTCAGGGCAAGGAGAGATGCAGGAAGTGCGGCTCAATGGAACATTCCATTAAAGAATGCACCAATGAGCCGAAGTGCACGCTCTGCGAGGCCCAAGGCCTTGAAGGAAACAGACTGCGACACGTGGCCGCCTCATTAGGATGCCCGCAGTACCAAAAGGTCACTCAGGCTCGACGCGGTCCACAGACGCGCAATGCCTAAGTCAATGGTAATACTACAAATTAATCTGAATAGATCCCGCCTCGCGCAAGAACTCCTGGTGCAACAAGCATCAGAGTTGAACGCTGACGCGGTGATCATCTCAGAGCCATATAGACAAAGGAGGGAGTGGTGCAATGACTCCACCGGGGACGCAGCCGTGTGGATAACAGGCTCTAACGGTCACATGGCGCGCCCCGTTAGCTACACACCACTTCCCGGCATAGCAGTAGGAGTGCTCGAGGATACGACCCTCATAAGCGGCTACTGCTCTCCAAATATCACGCAGCCAGAGGTGGAGGAGTATCTAGACGACCTTCAGGAGACACTGGGAAACTCCACCTCATGGGGCAGCCGTTTAATTCTTGCGGGCGATTTTAACGCCAAGTCCCCGGCATGGGGAGGACGCAAGAACGAACGGAGAGGCACATTGCTACTGGCAATAACCATCAGGGCGCAACTCGTCCCTGTCCGACCTCGGGGGAGGTTCACCTTCTACAGAAATGGTGGGACATCCTTCCCCGACATTATGTCTGTAGACAGGATGACCCTGAGAGGCCTGCAGAAGAGTGAGGTTCTGGACACTTACTCCGCCTCAGACCACCGATATGTTCTTCATACCTTCGAAGAATCGAGGCGTAACCAACCCCGGGTGGCCTGGAGACCATTCTCACTCAAGAACGCGAAGCCAGAGGAAATCCTCGAGGCATACGACGTGCTGAGTAGAGAGTCCTCGTTTCAGAAACCAAAGAGCCCCCCTTCGCAGGGCCCCTCACCTGACAGAGACCCGGATTGCTCTCCGGAGATGATGCAATCCAGACTGGAAAAGGTGTGCGAGAGAACCCTGCGAAGGAAGATGCTCCCAAAAGGCACGAGGAAACCAAACTTCTGGTGGAACGATGAAATCGCCAACCTTAGAATGGCAACGTTCCGAGCCAGAAGAAGGTACCAAAGGGCCAAAAAGAAGGATCATCCAGATACCCCAAATCTCCTTGACCAGTACAGGTCAACAAGGAAGAGTTTGCAGGCCGAAATCTGGAAGAGCAAAGAACAATCGTGGTCCGAATTCTGCGCGATTCTCGACCAGAACCCGTGGGCACGACCCTACAGGGCAGTGATGTCAGGACTGAGGAAAGCGAGAGGTATGGTAACCCTCCCGGCGGGAAAGGTAGAGGAGGTGCTCAATGCCCTCTTCACCACCACAAGACCGCCAGAGGAGGTAAAACCATGCCCAGATTTCGCCCCAGCACACGACACCATGTGCACGACCGTAGTCACCCAGGAGATGGTGACGAAAGCGGCTAAAGCGCTTAAGGTCGGGAAAGCACAAGGGATAGACTCTGTACCGACGGAAGTGGTCAAGCTGATTGCCGAGAAATGGCCGGCTGACCTCGCGACGATGTGTCGCATGACACTGGTCGAGGGAACCCTCCCACGCACATGGAAGACAGCGCGGGTGATTCTCCTTCCGAAACCCGGAAAAGACCCGACGACTCCATCGGCGTACAGACCCATCAACGTATTACCAGCGCTATCGAAGCTCTGGGAATACGTGATGAAGGACGCCCTAGAGGCGCAAATTGGTCGCGACCCCTTCCACTACCGGCAATACGGCTTTAGAAGGGGCGTAGGAACATTAGACGCAATAAGGGAGGTTACGCGGTTCGCGCATGCATGCCAAAGTACGGGCACACTATGTGCGCTCGTTACTACGGACATTAGGAATGCGTTCAACCGCCTAGAATGGAGACACACCCTGGCCGAACTTGCCCGGAGAGGAGTCTCCGATGACCTGATAAGGGTCATACGGAACTACTCCGAGGATAGGCGAGCGGTGGTCCATACTCCGGAAAGAACGGTGAGTCTGCCGATCTATGCTGGAGTTCCACAAGGTGCAGTGCTTGCACCGATGTTGTGGAACTTGGTATACGACGGTGTCCTGACGCTCGCGAATGGCCTGTGGAATACAGCAGCATTCGCGTACGCGGACGACCTGGCACTCACGATCTCGGCAAGGAACGTGGAAGAACTCCAGTTCCGGATAGACGTCGGTTTAAGGCAGATCCGAGAGTGGTTCACTCATATGAACCTCGAGATCGCCCCCGAAAAAACCGAGATCATTATACTTGCGGGGAAAAGAATCCACAGGATAATCGACCTGTACTGGGGCGAGTCCTCCTTGAGGACGCAGAGCACTGCGAACTACCTCGGAGTAGTACTCGACAACCAGCGCAACTACAGGCACCACATCGCCAAAACCTGCGCGAGAGCGGAGAAGATGATGGGTGCCCTAGCAGGGCTCCTTCCAAATACCAAGGGCCCAGCTAGGAAATGTAGGATGCTATACTACAATGTATGGGAATCGGTGGTCCTGTATGCGTCCCCGATATGGGCGCAGGCAGCGAACGCCTGGAAATTCAACGTAACTGCCCTACGTAGAAGCCAGAGAGCGGCTCTGATTCATACCACCACGGCATACCGGACGGTGGCATATGATGCACTTTGTGTGTTGGCAGGGAGAATGCCAATACACATCAAAGCCGATGCTCTCTGGAAAATTTATACGGAGAAGACTAATCGCCAGTCTACCGACGGCGAACAGGAGGATCCCGCAGGAGGACCCTCCCACCTCCAATTATATAAGGAAAGGATTTGGGAAGAAGCTACCGCCCAGTGGCAGGCCAGATGGGATAGCTTCGACCCGACCAACTGGACACGGAAGCTGGTCAGCTCGGTCCGAACCTTCGAGCGGAAGCCCCCCGCCCTCTTCCTGGACTTCCATACGATGCAGCTCCTAACAGGGCATGGCTCGTTTGGCAGCTTCAGGAAGAGAATAGGGAGAACGACCAACGAGGACTGCTGGGACTGCGGACATCCGGTGGATAACGCAGACCACGTACTTTTCCGCTGTGATCGTTGGGCGGAGGAGAGACTCCACCTCACAATCCTCTACGGTGAAAACCTGACGACGACGAACCTGGTCACTCAGATCACCTCGTCGCAAGAAGCTTGCAAAGCCTTCCAGAGATTCGCGACCAAGGTGATGAAAACCAGAGAGTCCCAGGAGCGAGAGAGAGAAAAAAGTGGTGACCCCGCGTACCCTCCCAGGAGGAGAAGGCGCCGCCCTTTTACCAGACTTTTAACGGACCCCTGAAGACCAACAGGCTTCGTCCTGTAACCAGGGTGTCCGGCTCAACTCAAACCATCTGATGCCGGCAACCTGATGTTGGATGACTAATCCCAACACGGAAGGAGCCGCTCCAGCAATGAGGATACTCCGTTGCGGAGCCCCCCCCTCGTAGTATTACGAAGTATAGGGCCGAGGGGGAGGGTGCGTATCCGATGTGATGGTGCGATAGAGGAGGGATTTTTAGTGGGTAGTTGCCGCACAACATCCTAGGCAGCAGAGTCCCACATAACCCAGCATGGCTGGGTATGCATAAAGGCATTTTCCCCTCCTCGAAGCCAAAAAAAAAAAAAAAAAAAAAAGCTTGGGTCCTGGCAACAAGCAATCATTTAACGAGTATCCTGAAGCCGTCCGGAAGGAGGCGTTGAATACGACGCGAAGCTTTGCCGCAGGGTCATGCCGCTTGACCACGGCATGGTGCGGTAAATAGTAAGCATCACGACGCAAGGAAGATGCCGGAACTGCCTCCATGTGATGTAGGTCGCGGTACTCGGACATGAAATGACCATACTTGCTTGCCAGGGATTCGTCAGAATTCAACCGCCGCTCGCAGTTTAGCAGCATTTTCAGAACCGAGGACCTGGAGGGTCGCAGGGTGGAGCCTGGGTCCAGTTTGAACGGTAGAGAGACGCTGTAGCGGCCTGTGGAGTCCCGACTGTGCGTATCCTTGAACTGCTGCTCGCACTGCTTCTCCTCGTGTGATATGGGTGGTTGACCTTCGAGCTCCTCCAACTCCCAGAAGCGCTGGAGCAGCCGATGCGTGTCGTCCTCGGAACTGCAATGGAAGCTGCGTGCTGTTTGAAGACCAGACCCGAAATCGCTTAGGGTGGGACCCATTAATACCCAGCCGAAGGGAGTTTTTCTGGCCGTGGGGATACCCGGGGGCCCAACCCGAGAGTCGTCCTGGAAGAGAGCTCCGCACACATCCGCACCTAAAATCAAGTCCACTCGCGCCGGCACTCCGTATTTTGGATCTGCAAGGTTAATGTGATCGAGGTGCGGCCAAGGATTGTACTGCACTTGTTGGGCCGGCAGAAAAGCAGTCAGTTTTTTTTTTTGAGCACGAGAGCGCGAACCGGTAAGCGGAAGTTCGAGTCGTATTTGGACTGGACACGAAGCTGAACTTCACTTGTTGCAAGACCGCTCTCATGTTGCTGCACTCCCTAGATGGCCACCCGCACCGCCCGCCGTGGGCATCGCATGGCTTGGATGACCCAGGAAGAAATCAAGGAGGTGTCCGAGCCGGTATCTAGCAAGGCCCGAACATCGATAGTCGCTCCACTTGGTGCCTCCAGTTGGACCTTGGCGGTGGCCAGCAGGACTGCGTGTCGCGGAGCCGTCGACATGGTGAAAGAAGAGGCCATGCGTGGTCCTTCCGTCTCGTCCGTGTGGGTCGACGCCGGTGTTGCGGGCGTGGAGTGGTCAGACGCTTTTCCGCTCGAACAGTCTCCCATTGCTTCGTGCAGTAGCGTGTGGTGCCTCTGTCGGCAGGCTAAGCATGAGTTTTTTGACGGACACGTACCTACCTCATGGCCGACGGTCAAGCAGGTGAGACAGTCTCTTAATTGATGGACGAGTTCCCTTTGTTGCCGAGGGGACAGTGATTTAAAGTTGGATCAATATCCCAACGTGTGGTTTTTGGCGCATGACGGGCATTTTCGTTGGGTGGGGGGCCTAGACGTAGCGGTCAACGTCCTTACAGTGCCCCGATTTGGTGGTCTCCTATTTGAAGGACCTTTGGGTGATGCTGGTCGAAGAATCGGATCCGAGCTCTGAACGGAGTCCAGTGCCTGCATTATAAACAGAATGCTCCAGAAAACTCCAGAAAATGCGAGAGCTGCTGGAATGAAGGTATTTCTCGGCTGTTCTCCAACGATTTTTCCCAGGCGAGGCGAGTGGTTGCGTCTAACTTCTGGCTCAGGATATACACGAACCACTCGTCCCATGATGCTGTCGGCTTCCTTAGGGCGGAGTAGGCGCGTACCGTCTGCCGAAAGGTGTCGAGTAGCCTCTTCAGCTCCGAAGGTGATTGATGTTCCGCGGCCGAGCAGCACAGCAGCGCTCGATGATGCGCGAAGGACAGGAGGCGCGTGTTGCCGTAGCGATGCTCCAAGTCCTCCCAGGCTCCTCGATAGGCGGCTTCTGTTATCGGGGTATTCTGAATGACCTCCGCAGCTTCTCCTGTTAGGCTGGACTTGAGATAAAGCAACTTTTTTACGTTCGATACCTGAGGCACGTCGTTTACGAGGGTTTTAAACAGTTCGCGAAAGCTTTCCCAATGCAACGGGTCACCGGAGACGGTCGGCTGGGGTATTTTGGGAAGTTGCTGATGCGCAAAGTCCCCTTGGTTGGTCTGCTGTCTGGCCGAAGGATGCGCCGATGATCGTTCGGAGATACATTACGCGATCATCGTGCCTGCTTGCATGTAGGCTTCCTCCACCGCTTGGTAAACCCTCTCAATGGAAGGAATAAACATCTAATTGCACAGAATAGAATTAACTTCAATAACTATTGCTAGATGTATAGCCACTGTGACAATATTAAATTGGGCAGGATGGCAGAAACCATATAGGAAAGGATGTATAAAATCAAACAACCATAAAATAGAATGAAATAAAATCAATTTAATACCTGCAGCTAGTTTTGTAGCTGCTATAACAAAATAAAATAAAATTAAGATCAAAACAAAATAATAGAATCAGTATTAGAATATAATAGTTTCAACATAATAAACTTTGGTGGCAATAACATAATACTGTGTTTTGCTAATAACACTGTTCAACACGGGCCTGATTTTGTAACCTTCAATATGCGTTTCTTATAGACTTTAATGTGGTGAAAACGAATCTGCTAACCGTTTTTATCCAGAACGTACCATTTTTGAAAAAATCAATTTTGAAAAAAAAAAATCGCAAATTTTCAACTTTGGAAGTGTTTTGTACTTTTGCGGTAATAGTTATTCAGTTGCGCTTGGTACCAAATGATTCTTTGAAGTTTCACGAATAAAATGATATATGTTGTTATTAGACTATAAACATTTAAATGTGTTTAAATAATGATCAAAGTGAAAGGGACACCGAAAATACAGCGATAAGCGGGGAGCCGCCGTCATAGAGCACCACTGTCGCTGCCACGTGTTTTGCCAAACTTTTTCGCTTTGATATTGAAAACGAAAATGATTTTGTACCTTCCGTTGATGCTTTCCTTTGCAGAAAGGTCTGTTCTATCGCGTGGCATAGTTAGATTTTCTTCTGGACCCTTAGTTTTTGAAATAAACTGAAAGATATCAGCCAAAATGGGTGTATTTTCGGTGTCCCTTTCACTTTGATCATTGTTTAAACACATTTAAATGTTTATAGTCTAATAACAACATATCCCATTTTATTCGTGAAACTTCAAAGAATCATTTAGCACCAAGCGCAACTGAATAACTATTACCGCAAAAGTACAAAACACTTCCAATGTTGAAAATTTGCGATTTTTTTCAAAATTGATTTTTTCAATAATGGTACGTTCTGGAGAAAAACGGATTGGAGATTCGTATTCAGCACATTAAAGTCTATAAGAAACGCATATTAAAGGTTACAAAATCAAAAAAAAGTTGAAATTTGTCGAACAGTGTAATCAACCAGGAGAATAATTCTTTCACGTATGGGCAAGTTAAATTAACAACCACAAGAAGAATGAGTATATACTTAAGTGAGCCAGGCAGTCAGGAACAATCTGCTGGATAAACTTGTGCTTTTTGGGGTTAGAAACGAACTAACCTAGAAACTGCAGCGGGTGTAGATGTCACACCGACCGGCTGCTTAACAATATAAGATTTGAGGGGGCATTGCTGATGTATGGGTGGTCTCCTGTCATGGATGGTTAGCTGATCAACGGGCTGAAAACTGGGATGCTAATCCAAAACTGTGCTTTGAACTTTGAATTTTCCGTGTAGGTAACGATTAACTTACTTGATAAACACGAATTTTAGAAAGGATGCAATACTCAGCTGGAACAATGAAAGAAATGAGCACTAAAGAGCCAAGCTGCAGGGGGCGCTGTCTATGACAGGTTTGCCAAATAAGTATGCAAAATTCAAAATAACAACTTAAAACTTGCAGGTCAGAATTGGGGCTACAGTCTGGAAAATGTGGCACCCAATTAAAAGAGGTAAACGGGAATCAAGAAGGAAAACAGGAGAATAGGAGAAATCGGTTGCGTATAATAAAGCAAGACATAAAAGCTATATGCGTGTGCACAAGACGAATTGTTGTATTGATTATAATTGTTGAACTAGTTGTATAATCGTGGATAGCTAGGTAAAGTAAGGTATAAGATAAGGTATAACAAAGAAAAACAAAACAAAACAAAACAAAGCGCGGTAGTTGCAAATAACAGTAATCAGAGGATAAGATAGCATAGTAGGAATAAAACTTGGGGTATATCTATAGGCAGTTGATGCTTAGCTGCCAAAACATCCCAACAGTAATAGACGGGACCGTTGGTGGCAGCAGCGGACGGGCTGGCCATGCGAGCGACTGTGGATGCATGGACGCATGCGAGTGTAGCGTACGGCGTGTTGCATCTGACAGGGGCGCTTCGCCAATTGAAGGAAATCAAAGAAAGATACAAATAGGAAGACTAAAACAGGCTCACTGAGACTTCTCTTAACAAAACGGTAGAACCCATTACTAAATAAATAGCTTAATATAGTATGAATAAGTAGTACAGAAGAAATAGAATAAGCATAAGTAACATGATCAACCAGTAACATTTTTAGGGATAGCTAGGATTAGGACACGATATGATAAATAAATAAATGAAATCAAAACAAAACTAAATAAAAAAACTAATGTGCGCTTAAGACCGCACGACCGAAGTGTACACGTCGATGGCGATTATAATCTATTTTAATTAATATATATATGAATAATATGAATATTATTATTATGGGTCTTATTACTTGGACGAATCTGTTGGAAAACTAGATTATGAGGATGTGTGATAATATGTAATGCACAGTTCAGTTTACTAAAAGTAATTTATTTTATATAGTAAACGAAGGCACGTCCTTATTCAGCGGAGAAACGAATGAATATAGAAGAGACGCGTGGGCATTCGGACCCTATCGGTCCCTCTTAATATAAACACTTTGTACAAGCATTGGAATTCTGTACCCCAATATATTCTCAGAACTATAAGAGATAATTATTTGTTTAACTTTTATTTACCACAATAGGTCCATATTTGTGGATGTTCCACGGATCTGTGAATTATGAATCGCACGTTGAAAAGTTTTCATTGGACAAAGTCGTTTGTTATCACGATATCGTCTAGCGCGCTCCCTTGCTAATTCTCTCTGTCGTTCCAATTTATTTTGTTGAATTTGTTCTTTAAGTTGTTTCTTTTCTTCATTCTGCGAGACTAAATTCCGCTGTTGAACTTCTTGCTGCTTTCTTTTACGTTGTTCTCTCTTGCTCGCATTAGCTAATTCCCTTTTCGGTTTCAATTCATGGTCGATGTTCCGGCTAGCTCGTTAAGATGTTAATTAGTTTAACGGATTAGGTTTTTCTTTAAAAGGGACCCAAGTCACTACTTGCACGAAAATCTCATATATTTAACGGCACTGCACAAACACCAATAATTTACAAACGAGTAATGTAACGTGACAAAAGCGAGTACTGTAACGAGTAATAATAATACAGGCGAATCCAGAACAGTCGAATTTCCCATAATCATTTACATTTGCTGAATAATCATTTACCACAGTAGGTATGTCCATAATTGTGGATGTTCCAGGGATCTGTGAATTATGAATCACACGTTGAAAAGTTTTCATTGGACAAAGTCGTTTGTTATCACGATATCGTCTAGAGCGCTCCCTTGCTAATTCTCTCTGTCGTTCCAATTTATTTTGTTGAATTTGTTCTTTAAGTTGTTTCTTTTCTTCATTCTGTGAGACTAAATTCTGCTGTTGAACTTCTTGTCGCTCTCTTTTACATTCTTTTAATTCATCGTCGAACTGGCACTTTTGATCCATCTTCGATTTTCAAAATTATAAAGGGCAATATTCCAAAAAGTTTACACTTCAACAAATATTTATACACTAATCAGAGCACGGTGTTGCGAAATTGTCTTTTAATAATTTTAAAGTGTGGCGTTATGTGCCCGCGTTTACGCGAAAGCGTTCTGCACGTGGTATAAAATTAACTGTTAATAACTCAAAAATAACACAAAAAAAGAATAACGATTTAACTTTAAATGAACTTTGAATAAACACCGAAGGGCTTTGCGAAATTGTCTTTTAATCATTTTAAATTGTTGGCTTATGTGCCCACTTTTACGCGACAGCGCTCTGCACGTGGTATAAAATTAACTGATAATAAAATAACTCCAAAAATTAATGAAACTTGATACAAACTAGTAATAAAATATAATAATAATAATATAATATAATAAAATAAGATAACTTTAGATACTTGTCGTCGATATTACACCAAATCAAAGTACAATTAAACTGCGACGCTCAGCACGGATTAAGCTCAGCTGATCTTCGCTTGGATAAACTCGGCTCTCTTGTTCTACGTCGCACAGTGGTGCAAAATCCCAAAAACGTGGCAAAAATTCGTTTTTCATGGAAACGACATTTTAAAAAATTTGTCCGGCAATATTAAAATACATCGATCGTAGATCATAATATAACATAAAACGAGAAACTAACATTGAAAACAACTGTGATATATGTTATTTAAGAAAATTTGATTTTCCATTTTTTGGTGTTTTTGAGTATAATCCTTGATTTCTTAAACTTTTATCATATAGATATTTTTAACGCAATAAGTACTTTACTTTAAATTAAAAAATTAAAACAAAATATAAAGTTGAAAACCAATTATTAATATTTTTGTTTATAACTAATGGCCTTCGAGTCCCACCAAATTTTTTTGTTTGTTTGAAACTAGACGTAATTACGAACATTCTAGTCTAAAAAACTTCTGCAACTTTCTGCAACTTCGCTAGAAATAAGGACACAAAGATGATGAAAAACGTGATTCTATTCAAATAAGCAGCAAATCATCATCACCTTTGTGACCTTATTTCTAGTGAGGTTGCAAAAAGTTGCAGAAGTTTTTACCAGTAGAATGTTCGTAATTACGTTTAGTTTTAAACAAAAAAATTTTTTTGTTCGGACTCGAAGGGCATTAGTTATAAACAACAAAATTAATAATTGGCTTTCAACTTTATATCTTGTTTAAATTCTTTAATTTAAAGTAAAGTACTTATCGCGTTAACAAATATCTATATCAGGGCTCGGAATTAAGTGAACTTTCGGGCCGATTTTCAGAGGCAACGCCCCCTTTCTCCGGCCGCACGTCTTGGCCCCCGCGATCGCCGAGCAGCTCGGAGGTCCTCAGGCGCGTAACCGCGCGGGTCGCATTAGGGCGACACCCGTATCCGTAGGTTTCCACATCACCCATGGGGTACTATTATCGATGCGTTTTTCTTATCAATGGTAACCTCTGTAAGCCTATTCCTCTGAAAATCGGCCCGAAAGTTCACTTAATTCCGAGCCCTGATCTATATGATAAAAGTTTAAAAAAATGTCGTATCCAGAAAAGACGAATTTTTGCCACGTTTTGGGGATTTTGCACCACTGTGCGTCGTGAGCATGATGATCTCGGCTCCTCGAGTTTACCTGAATACATAGCGTGACGCGCTTCGGCTCCCGAGTTTACCCGAAAGCGTCACACACGAATAGCGTGACGGATCAGACTCATTCACTCCCCAGCAAAATTCTGTGCGCGGCGCGCCCAAAGAAGTTTACACTTCAAAACAAAAACAAAGCTAAACAATACAAATTGGTACGGTAGCTGTTTTGCCGTACATTCTCTAGATTCGAAAGTGTAGCGGGTGAACTGCCACTCTTGTGCGTAGCGATCACCTTCCAACATGGACTTAAGGGAGCCGACTCTTTTGGGACCAACTCCGAATCAATCTAACAATAAGCGCCATTCGACAGAACGGGTGTTAGTGAAAACAGAAAAATCGTCTGCTTCGACATTTTACGCGGTGACATCTAAACTCATTATACAGAATTATAAACTCACGATGTGACATCTAACATCATTAGGCAGAATTATAAAAGAAGAGTGGGAGGCCATAGTTGCCAAATCACATTATTTGAGAGTTCTGTCGCACTATTGCCACATCTGTTACAATTGTGGCCATCAGCAAAATGAATCGGCTCGAGCCGAGATTTTCATTCCTGCCGGACATAGACATAGCTGCTGAACCGCTAGAAACTTTTTTGTAGGTTCGATCCCCCTCGGCTATAATTTTTTTACATTAATTTTTTTCTAATTCCCAACTATATGACAATGATCAATATTTGCTTACCAATATTTTAAAAACATTTGTTAAATATTTTAATTTAATATACCTAAATCTGAACTTATAGCGCTTTATGCGCTACCGTTTCCTTGCCATGTATCTTGCCAATTACAGTACCGTTTAATATTTATAACATTAAAGTATAATGTATGAAGCATTTTCAGGCATCTTATGTTGGATTCCGGGGTTGAGTATTTTAAGAAAATTACACTTTCTTACTTTTAAAATTAAACTTTAATAAACGAAATCCTACAATTTACTTTAAAAGACTTGGACCATGATAGTTCTAGTATTTGTTCGAAACTCTTTTAAATGCGTTACTCTTCCGAAGACGTTGGAAGTCAAAAAGCTGCTGACAAACCTTCGCATGTCCTTTTTAAGGAGTTTTGGAAATGGGGGTGCGAGGTAGTGGAAATGGAAAGGGCTTCGGTAGGAAAGTTAGAGTTTTGGTGTATGACTTGGGGTTTATGACTGTACCTGGTCAAGGGTCGCCATGCGCCAAAGTGCAAGCAGATGGAAAATAAGAGGTAGGACGGTTTGCTATTGCTCATCGTAGTTATTGTGTAGTATTCTAGAGTTAAAAATATTTGCTCTCGTAGAGCGGTATCCAACACCTCCCTCCTTAAGGGGGTAGACACGGGTAATGCAGCGAGCTGTATATCGACATAATATGGGCCAAAACATGGGTGTAAGAGGCCTCGCTTAATTTCCTTATATGAGCATATTTTGAGCTGGGTGAGGGCTCATTCGAAAGAGGAAGGTTAAACGCGGCGCGCGGCAGAGAAGTTTCAACGAAATTGTGTTGATATCTAATAATATGAGTGTTCAAAGTGTAACAAAAAATCGAAAAAATTTACCCGCAGAATACAAGCATTTTTAGGTCACTAAAAGAGTATTGTGACACAATCGGGGCCTCGTGCGCGCTTCGTTTAACCTTCCTCTTTCGAATGAGCCCTCACCCAGCTCAAAATATTCTCATATAAGGAAATTAAGCGAAGCCTCCTGACTGCACTCGCATAGACGAGTTTCGCCGTCCGCTTTTAGTATTGCCGTTAAAACAGAGCACGTGACGTCACAAATTTAGTTCAGGTAGTGGTGATGAGATGGCGCTTACTCAGGAGGGCTGGCAACGTGAAATCATAGCAAAACTGAAGCGTTGGCTTGTGACATGTGCTACAGGAAAAGCGTGGTGCAGTCAATGTATGCATTTTCGTACGATTATAGGGTACGTCATGCATTTTAGGCGTACGTTGACTGGGAACTGTATAAATTTACTAAACGCTTTTACTGTAACACATGCTTGACTTGAAATCGCTGTCGAATTTATGTTATAATTATATGGCTATATTATTTAAAATATAAAAGAAGAGATTGGAACTTTTTTACTAATACTGGAAGTATTGATGTACTGATATCATATATGATAATATATTTTCAGAATGTGGTAGTACAGCAATTATTTGAAATTATTGCTCCTATTATTCTTTTTCATTCTTTTGACTATTTTGTATAAAACATATTATAAGGAAATGTCTAAATCAGTCAACAGTTGACTCCCTGATTTTTTTGATAAGCTTTACGCTCCTATGTATGTAGTATCGAACGCCGATTCAGACGTGCATACGTGATACGTGAATACAGACACAGTAAGGCATAGTTGTCGCAACTTATCAAGACTTCTGTCGCGCTGTTGCCACATCTGTTACAAATGTGATCATCAGCTAACTGAATGAATCGGCTCGGGCGGAGATTTTGTCTCGAGCCGCCGCAAACTTTTCTGTAGGTTCGCGTCCCGCACGTGTTCATTTTTTTACTTTCTGAATTTCTCTTAATAAAACCTTTACTAACGTACTTGCGAGATGTTTCTGATTAAAATAAGGCCAAACACGATATGGTTTGAATTATATTTGCTTGTTGATACTAATTGAATACGTACCACAAAGTCTGTATCAACAAGTAAACATAATTCCAACTATATCGTGTTTGGTCTCATTTGAATCGGAAAGATCTCCCAGATACATTGGTAAAAGTTGCATGTAGAAAAATTAATAAATAAAGAAGTTTCATCGTTGAATTAGTACTCGTCACACCGATACTCTGGTTGGGATCGTATTACACCGCGTCGTCGAGCGTCGTTATCGCCACGGAGCATTCCCCCACGTGGAGGGGGGATAGTCCATTTCTCCAGCCAATCTTTTCTTGCATTTTTGTCAGCATAATACAATGTATTGTTCGAAACTTTCTCATCACCATTCAATCATGTGTACGAGACTGACTGGTCAATTGTGAACAATTGGAAAAACTGTTTGCAGAAAATGTTTCGAATAATTGAGTGGGTCTGATTTCGGTAAATGTATATGTAAGATAATCGAACGGAGAGGAATCTCTCTGTCTCGATTAGGTATTACTTATTACAATGATTTTGTAGGCGTGTATATGTTAAAAGGTGTTCTGTTTATTAAAACTGTGTAAATATTGAAGCATAACCACATTTCAAGTAATTCAAATGTACAATCAATTTTCTACGCTTGCACTACCAGCAGACTTTCCGTTTAAATTCTTTCAAGTGCAACGCAACAGATCACAATTTCTTTCCACATTCAGATTAGAATATCGAAATAACAAGCAGCTCCCTCTCGCCTGTCGGTATTACCATTTCTGTGCAGGAAAAAGCTGCTGTAATACCGACCTTCCAAATCGGAGAGGTCACGTGCCGTGTCTACCCCCTTAAGATTGGAGACTGATCGGCAATAAAATACAGAAAGTCTAAAGTTGTAAGCGCCCATAAGACTAAGAAATAAAATATATAATATAAAATAGATATAGGTTAAAATATAAATGGTAATGTGGGTTTTATGGTACTGGCGGGGTATGGCGGACTCACGGCACAAACAAAAGTCACACACGACACAACTCTAGTTATAGTATATATACAGGGTCCGGCGGAGTATTTCTACCCGCGTTTAATGGGGGGTTGGTGAGGTGATTCTGAACAACTTTTTCCTTTACCAAAATGTTGGTTAAAGCTTCGTCTTTGAGTTATTAACGAAAAACCCTGGCCAATCAGAGCGCTCGGACGCGTGGCTCTCAACGGATCTCAACCTCGGTCGTGGTCGTCTTAAATTAAGAATAATGTGGAATTATTCGTTATTCATGAATAACAAATAAACTAATAAGTGTTCGATACGTTTATTCGTTATTCGAAAGAAATAAAGTATTTTATTACTTATGAATTATTTTTTGTTTAACAGCTCGTTTTCCGGTGGATAAATTGTGTTTTAAGAAAAACGATTTGGATAAATAATGTTAGAAAAAGCTAGTTAAACTTACCAATTCGTCCACAAATTAACCTGCTCCGACGGAAGTAGGTCCTTGACACTGGGTCATTGTGTCGATCCTGACCTTCCACAACATCTGATGCTACAGCCGTGTCGGTGCACGGTCACTTTTCTAGCACGGTCACTTCACTTAACAGTCACTTTCACTTTTTGGAACGATTTATCCTTCCTGCGTTTAAAAAATTGTGGCTCCGAAAGGCACCCAATGCAATTGTGGCACCCAATACAAACATTTGGTTGTACTCCTGGTTTGAACGATACATCTTGCTCGTACGAATAGTCGAATGACTCTGCCAGCTTAAGCGTTTCCTAGGTTCTACATAGATGAACATTCGTTAAGGAAGGGATATTGTTATAATAGAATGCAGAAGAAATGTTTCTTACTGGAACGCTTAAGTGGCTAGCAGTTTTGGCGTCAACCTCCACTACACGAAAGAATACCCATGCGCTCTAGGGGTCGCATGGTTTTCGTAACTACGAACTCCGATTGCGAAGAGAGACCACACACACCAGACAGTGTGGGATTACACTGTTCGAGAAATTTCAATAGAAGCGGAGTTCGTAGTTACGAAAGCCATGCGACCCCCTAGGGCGCATGGGTATTCTTTCGTGTAGTGGAGGTTGACGCCAAAACTGCTAGCCACTTAACGAATGTTCATCTATGTAGAACCTAGGAAACGCTTAAGCTGGCAGAGTCATTCGACTATTCGTACGAGCAAGATGTATCGTTCAAACCAGGAGTACAACCAAATGTTTGTATTGGGTGCCACAATTGCATTGGGTGCCTTTCGGAGCCACAATTTTTTAAACGCAGGAAGGATAAATCGTTCCAAAAAGTGAAAGTGAGTGTTAAGTGAAGTGACCGTGCTAGAAAAGTGACCGTGCAAGAAAAGTGACCGTGCACCGACACGGCTGTAGCATTAGATGTTGTGGAAGGTCAGGGTCGACACAATGACCCAGTGTCAATGACCCACTGTTGTTGGAGCGGGTTAATACGTGGACGAATTGGTAAGTTTAACTTTTTCTAACATTATTTATCCAAATCGTTTTTCTTAAAACACAATTTATCCACCTGAAAACGTGCTGTTAAACAAAAAATAATTCATAAGTAATAAAATACTTTATTCCTTTCGCATAAGGAATAAAAGTATCGAACACTTATTAGTTTATTTGTTCTTCATGAATATCGAATAATTCCACATTATTCTTAATTTAAGACGATGTAACATATGCCGCACGCTTCCCTCGATATCCACGCTATTCCGAGCGCGGTTGAGAGCCACGCGCCCGAGCGCTCTGATTGGCCAGTGTTTTTCGTTAATAACTAAAAAACGAAGCTTTAACCAACATTTTGGTAAAGGAAAAAGTTGTTCAGAATCACCCCACCAACCCCCCATTAAAGGCTGGAAGAAATACTCCGCCGGACCCTGTATATATTAAAGTACTTAATCCTAGCGCACTTAATTCTAAGAACACGTACAAACTACGCCTTAACGCCGACCGCTGGTTATTCTCGCCTATTAGTATATTCACCGCCCCGTTTGCTATCTCGCCCACGACTGACCTCCCGGTCCTTTTCACTTTTGACCGTTACGCCTCGACCTTTTTCGCCTATTATTTATTATTGTCTTTTCCCTGTTTCTTCGTTCGCACCGCTGCCGGGTCAGGGACCCGACGAAACATACAGACACACACACACACACACACACACTCTCGTCACATTCGCACACGTCGACTTTGGCATCCTACAGTAATATTATGTTGCAGTTAATTCCTTATTATATTCTTAATTCGAGATATTTTATTATATTGGAGTTGTACCCTTTCGGCTTCTTGACCTTGTCATATATCTGACAGGCCGAGGTGATTCTTCTTCTTCGGAGATTGTTGGTATTGCTTCTGTTGTTGGTTGAGGTCTCGATGATACTGTATAAGTCACGGTATCTCCTGGTGCTACCGTTGAATCGAAATTGCAGTTGATGAAGTTTTTGACGATCGGAGGTATTAATTGTCCCGTAACTGGATGCGTAGTGTAGCAACACAATCGTCGAATTCACCGAAGACATCCGGAACAGTTCCTCAAGATTATAAATAGAATAACTGCACCAATTACGCCAAGTGCAATGGTGTACCACTTACAATTAGTGTGCGTTATCAAGAAGGGTTGGTTAATCTGCTTCGTAATTATTTCGTCAAATTCATCGAGTTTCTTGCTGGCGTATTTTAGATCGGAAAGATCCACATTACCCAGGTGTATGGTCTTTAGTTCTGGGGATTTTATTTTCTCTAGATGTGGGGTTAAAATACAGCAGTCGTCATTTATAATGTTTATTGTTGGAACGTAAAAAGTCATGTTCTTTTTCAATTTATACGTGGTTTCTAAGGCAAAAAGGTTTGTGTAACCCTTGCAATTGCTTTGGAGGTGGATGATCCCTGTTTTCTCCAATGTGACGTCTTCCATTCGATTTTCGTTACAAATTAACGTCAGCGTTGTTGGGTTCTGGAGAACGTAGATCCATTCGTTGTTTGATATGTATTTCCAGGTTTCGATTGTGGCTTTTATTGTTTTAGTTTCACAATCGTCCGGTATCCTCTTCATGTGTGGTGATAGCTTGCTGATCTCGCAGATTGGCTGACTCGTCACTTGAGTTGTGTGAAGATCGTAGCAGAGGTACAGCTGGTCTAAATACTCTATACAGTCTGACAATTCTTTAAGGAAGGTAACTCTGGTTTTGGATTGTGATAAAAGAATATGGTTGTTTCGTGGGATGATATACGAATAGAAGGATGTATGGTTGTGTTGAATTGGAAATGGAATTAATTCATACACATCAAAAGCCATTTTCTTGACAAGTGGTATATTAAGAGCGAAAATAATGACATCGTTAGAGGTGATCATTTGAAGTTGGATTAACATATAAAATGATCGAATATTTTGTCGTTCTGGTCTCATAATTAAACTTAATTCGCCCTTGTAACTTTTTAGCTCTTCTAATAAAATTTCGGGAGTTATTACTAGTGGAGATATTATGTTATGTTCGGCTAAATTAACCGCTGCAATATATTGCGTATATTCGCGAGTAATGCGATTTGTTAAAGCAAGAAGTGAGGTAATTTGTTGCGTTATCGTGGTTTCTATGGAAAGTCGAGTTATGTATGAATTTGTTTGGATCGAGTACTGATTAATTTTCTCGACATTCTCGTTCATGATTGCTTCTTGGTATTTCAAGGAATTTCTGGAATTATTGAAGTTTCTAATTGTTGACTTAATTGTTGTAAAATATTTTGTTTTCTATCTATTTCGTCTAGTTCGTTCTCGATTAACTTGAGAGTTCGTTCTCAATGATAACTGATGTGATGGTTTTGCGAGGTATCTTTAACGGTTAATGAACAGATACCTTGGGTTTTTATAAAATATTCGTGTAATACACGGGTAGCATCATGTAGATATGTAATATTAACATGGGTGAATAGAGTTAGTGTAGAATTAGTGATTTGGGCAATACCCTTTTTATTATAGAAAATCCCACTAGAATTAGTGAGGGGTTGATTATGATAATAATGACCAGATACTAGGAGAGGTAATAGAAGGAGGAATAGAATCGTCAGATTCTTCTGGAAAATATAAATTAAGCAGATTAGTGTGATATTTCTTTCTTTTCTTTCCGATGTGGAGTTCTACGGTTTGGTTAGGAAAAACACGAGTTATTCGATAAGGTCCGTTGGCTTTCTGAGATAGTTTCTTCGATAAGCCTAATTTAATTTGTATATTTTTAATTTTAACTAGATCGTTTACCTTAAATTGTGCAGGTTTGGCATCACGATCGTAGTATCTTTTACTCGATTTCTTTGATTCGAGAATATTTTCGCGTGCATGTTTGAATCCTGTATTTAATTTATTTTGGAGAGATCGAATGTAGTCGTCATAGGTATAATGAAATTCCGGATCTCTCGTGATTGAGGAAGGTAAGTAGGCTTTTCTACCATAGAGTATTTCGTATGGCATATATTTAGTGGTTTTATGGATCGATGTATTATAACTAAACATTGCGAATGGTACAAATTCGTCCCAGTTTTGTTGTTTGTTGTTTACATAGTGTGTTAAGTAATCCTTAAGAGTTAGATGAGATCTTTCAAGGGCACCGTTAGTTTGTGGATGATAAGGGGTACTAGATATGTGCTTTGTTTGGAATAGTCTGCTAAATTCCTTAATTAAGATGGACATAAAGTCAGACCCTTGATCAGATAAAAGTTTCTGAGGAATTCTGAAATTGAGGAATATTAATAGAATGGTTTCTGCTACAGTTTTAGCTTCATGATTCGGTACAGGAAATACAAATGAGAACTTGGTCAAATCGTCCTGTGCAGTGATTATAAAGCGATTTCCTTTTTCGGTCAATGGAAGAGGTCCTACTACATCGATAGCTAGTCTCTCGAATGGAGTTTCAGAAGTGGTTGTAATTTCCATTGGTTGTTTTGTTGGTTTGAAGTTAGTTTTATTTAACTGACAAGAACGGCAAGTTTTGATGTAGTTTTTAATATCTTGCTTCATTGTGGACCAATAATTGCGCTCTTTAACTTTAGAATATGTTTTATTAAAACCAAAATGTCCTGCTAGTTTGCTATCGGGACATTCTTTTAATATAAACTTTACTTCATCTTGATCCTTTGGAACTAATGTTGCCGTGTTAAAGAATTTCACTTCATTACGGGAGAAAATAAATGTTATTATTTCATTTAGCATATGTGGTTTAATGCTATTCCCTTTTTCTGGAGGAACTAAGACGAAAGGGTTCCCTTTAATCATATTCTTTAATGTTGTCAGACATTCGAAAATATTTTTATACTCGATTCTATCGTGATGCAGGTTCTTAGCAAATAGAATGTATATTGATTGCTTTTCGTTTTTTAATTTGTTTAATCCATTTGTGGATGGTTTCAATTCATCGATATTAAAGTTGGTTTGGATATAATCGGAGTAAGGATTATCCTCATCTAGATCTTCGGACTAAAGAATTACGATTAGAATGCTAATTTTATGTAAAGGCATATTGTCTTGTTGAAATTTAAATAAGTCTTTGTTAGTATAATGGAATTTAACAAAGTCTTGGTATGATTTATTATTTTTAGAAATTATGTTGATGTTAGAGGGTGTTTCCTCGTTTACTTCTGGAAAAAGACGTGATAAACCGTCGGCATTGGAATTGACTCTACCTGGTTTATATTTAATCGTTTATTCGTACTCATTTAAGCGCAATCGCCATCTGACAAGTCTGGAAGATGGGTTTTGGCAGTTCATTAACCATTGGAGAGGACGGTGATCAGTATATACAGGGTGTCTCTTAACTCCTGTCCTTCCCGGAAATGGGGGGTAGCTGGGGTGATTCTGAACAACTTTTTCCTTGACCAACATGTGGTTTGCAGCTTCATTTTTAAGTTATTAACGAAAAACACTGGCCAATGAGAGCGCCCGCTAGGCGGCCGATGGCGCGCGCTCAGGCACGAACCTATCAGCTATCGCGATGGGGGGGCATCGAGGGTACCGACGGAAGCGTGCGGCAAATGTTACATCGTC
Source organism: Nomada ferruginata (assembly GCA_963583965.1). Classification (NCBI taxonomy): domain Eukaryota; kingdom Metazoa; phylum Arthropoda; class Insecta; order Hymenoptera; family Apidae; genus Nomada; species Nomada ferruginata. The sequence goes on from OY757222.1 coordinate 10,024,735, forward strand.
TTAATTAAGAATAATGTGGAATAATTCGTTTATACTTATGAAACTAATAAGTCGTTTAATAACCGTGTTCGATACGTTTATTCATTATCCGAAAGGAATAAACTGTTTTATTACTTATGAAAAAAATATTTTATTTAACAGCACGTTTTTAGGTGGATAAATTATGTTTCAAGAAAAACGATTTGCAGAACTAATGTTAGAAAAAGCTGGTTAAACTTACCCATTCGTCTACGAATTAATCTGGTAAACATTGTGCGAATCCTGACCTAGGCAACGCTCAACAGCTGATGACACCGGCCGGGTCGGTGAACTCACTACACTCACGGTGAATTCACTTCAAGATCACTTCACTTCACGGATACTATCACTTGTCACTGTGAAATGTGGGAATATTTGAAACCGATTTATTTTTCTTACGTTTAAACATTTCGTAATAGTTTGCGTTTTTACGATTCATGTTGTCCGTTCGGCTAGCAGAACGACTCTGCTAGCTAAAACGTCGCACTCGCTTCCACACGCACACGCACATGTTCTTTAATTGTGGATAACATTGTAGTGCCAACGCTCACACTGCGACGCACACTACGCAGGGGCCGATGCTGCCCTGTGTGATCGGTATCTGCCGCCGATTTCCAGTAAATTTGGAGACAGTGTGTGTGCGTGTGCGTGTGCGTGTGGAAGCGAGTGCGAATGTTTCAGCTGGCAGAGTCGTTCTGCTAACCGAACGAGAAACGTGAATCGTGCAACCGCAGAATATTACTAAATGTTTAAACGTACGAAGAATAAATTGTTTTTAACTATACCCAAATTTCACAGTAGCAAGTGCAAGTGACCGTGAAGTGAAGTTATCGTGAAGTGAAGTGATCATGCAAGGATACTAACCCAGCGGTAACATCAGCTGTTGAACGTTGCCTCGGTCAGGATTCGCACACGTTAAGCAAGTTAATTCGTGGACGAATGGGTAAGTTTAACTAGCTTTTTCTAACATTAGTTGTGCAAATCGTTTTTCTTAAAACATAATTTATCCACCCGAAAACGTGCTGTTAAATAAAATATTTTTTTCATAAGTAATAAAACAGTTTATTCCTATCGGATAATGAATAAACGTATCGAACACGGTTATTAAACAACTTATTAGTTTCATAAGTATAAACGAATTATTCCACATTATTCTTAATTAAGACGATGTAACATTTGCCGCACGCTTCCGTCGGTACTCTCGATGCCCCCCCCATCGCGACAGCTGATAGGTTCGTGCCTGAGCGCGCGCCATCGGCCGCCCGGCGGGCGCTCTCATTGGCCAGTGTTTTTCGTTAATAACTTAAAAATGAAGCTGCAAACCACATGTTGGTAAAGGAAAAAGTTGTTCAGAATCACCCCAGCTACCCCCCATTTCCGGGAAGGACAGGAGTTAAGAGACACCCTGTATAGTAAATTTTTGTCCGTATAGGTATGGTCGAAAGTGTTCAATAGTATCTATAATTGCGAGTAATTCTTTTTCAGTCGTTGAATAGTTTTGTTCAGCGTTATTCAGCGTCCTTGAATGATATGCTATTGGTAAATCCTTTTCACTAGTAATTTGTGATAACACACCACCGATTCCTACATTTGAAGCGTCACATGTGATTATAAAGGGTTGAGAGAAATTAGGATATTATAATAGTGGTTCTTGTATCAACGCACCTTTGAGCTTTTGGAATGCATTTTCTTGCGATTCGGTCCAATTAAATGGAGCATCTTTCTTTAATAAGCTGGTTAAGGGATTAGCAATTGTTGAGATGTTATTAATAAATTTACGATAATAACCTGTCATTCCTAAAAATATTTTTATACCTTTTTGATCTTTAGGAGCTGGAAGTTTTTTTATTGCTTGTATCTTGGAAGGGTCTGGTTGGATCCCTTCGCTTGAAATGATGTGTCCTAAATATTGGCACGATTTTTGCATAAACTCACATTTATCAGGTTGGAGTTTAAGAGAATTTTCGCGTAATCTTGAAAATATATTAGCTAATTTCCTATTATGATCCTCTATATCAGATCCATATACAACAATGTCGTCGAGATAAACAAAGCATTGGTTATTAGTCAACCCTGTTAGAACTATATTCATAATTCTCTGAAAACATGCTGGAGCATTTTTTAAACCAAATGGCATACGGCTATATTCGTAATGCCCATCTGGAGTTGAGAAAGCTGTTTTAGGCGAATCTTTGGGATTCATAGAAATTTGATGGAACCCGCTTGCGAGATCCAGTGTTCTGAAATATTGAGCATGACCTAATTGATCCAAAATAACTTCGATATTTGGTAACGGGTATGCGTCACCAATTGTTTTTTCATTCAGTCTACAGGGTGGCCCAGAACTCGCGCGGTATTTTTAAAAAAGGGGTAGCAGAGGTGATTCTGAACAACTTTTTCCTTGACCAAAATATTGTTTGAAGCTTCGTTTTTTAGTTATTAACGAAAAACACTGGCCAATGCGAGCGCCCGTATAGCGCGAGCTCAGTCACAATTGCGCGTGGCCGAGATCGGGTGCATCGAGGGGCAACGTACGGCAAATATTACAATCGTCTTACATTAAGAATAGTGTATAATTCTTCGTTATTCATCAATAACAATTTAATTAACAAGTCGTTTAATAACTGTTCCATACTTTTATTCGTTTTCCTAAACGAATAAAGTGTTTTATTAATTATGAAAAAAGTGTTTGGGTGATTAATGTTAGAAAAGGGTAGTTAAATAAACTTATCCATTCGACCGCGAATTTACCTGCTTCGACGGTGTCTTGCCATATGGTCATTGTACCGATCCTGACCTATCATAATTTAAATTTAATTTAAATGCCACGTCCCGGCGATCGATACGATCTGATTCGCACTTGTTTCCACACGCACAGGACACGCGCTTACGAACATTACGAAAGTTAATGTGTGTGTCATGTGCGTGTGGAAACAAGTGCGAATCAGATCTGTATCGATTGCCGGGACGTGGCAGTTAAATTAAATTTAAATTGGGATAGGTCAGGATCGGTACAATGACCATGTGGCAAGACACCGTCGAAGCAAGTATATTCGCGGTCGAATGGATAAGTTTATTTAACTACTCTTTTCTAACATTAATCATTAATCATCCAAACACTTTTTTCATAATTAATAAAACACTTTATTCGTCTCGGAAAACGAATAAAAGCATGGAACAGTTATTAAACGACTTGTTAATTAAATTGTTATTCATGAATAACGAAGAATTACACATTATTCTTAATGTAAGACGATTGTAATATTTGCCGTACGGTGCCCCTCGATGCACCCGATTACGGCCGCGCGCGATTGTGACTGAGCTCAAGCTATACGGGCGCTGTAATTGGCCAGTGTTTTTCGTTAATAACTACAAAACGAAGCTTCAAACAATATTTTGGTCAAGGAAAAAGTTGTTCAGAATCACCTCAGCTACCCCGTTTTTAAAAATACCGCGCGAGTTCTGGGCCACCCTGTATAGCTATATGACTCTGGTAGCGTGTTGAGCATGTGATCCAATTTTTCCTTTTCATTTATTGTAGCACGGGCGCCTTTCAATTCGTTTATTAATTTTTCAAAATCACTGAAAAACGACTCTGTATTACTGTGATTTATCAATCTCATTTTTTCTAATCTATTTCTACGTACAATTTTTAAAGCTGTTGACTCTTTCAAATACATACTGTGAAGGTTTTTTTATAATTTTGTATGCCGTTTCCTCGTCGCCTACGTATTCCAATTGCTTATTGGAAATCGTGCTGTATATAAGATTTATAGCCTTTAAATCCTGGTTTTCCCATTCAGCTCTGTCTGTTGCGACCTTTTCCCTTGCAATCACTGTGTGGCATTCTTTAAACATCAAAAACATTGTTATCCTCTTTTTCCACATACTGTAATCCTCTCCATCGAACACCAGTATCGTAATGTCTCTTTTTTCCATTTTGTCTTGATTATTCTCGAACGTTTCTTCGTGTTCGAAATCTGTACTATCCTCGCTTTTCACTGTTGCGTTACTCATAAGTTCACCACGTGCTGTCTCTTTAGTCCACGTGCATCTACTATTCGCACTTATTTAATTTTCGTTTCATTTTTATTTATTCAGTAATCAGCACTTTGTTTTTATTCTCACTGTATATTTCTACGGAACTCGAGACTACACGTAGAGGATATTGAAAGGCGTTAACAACGCTCTGCTACCATGATAGATTGGAGATTGGTGGTTGAACAAAAAAGGTTAATTCATATACTTAAACTAAGTTATAATATTCACTTTCACGTGGTCGCGTGTCGGAGTCTATATATCAAATGATAAACGCGTGCTCTAATTGCTTGCTCGTACATCGTGTGATACTCACACACACGGGGACTAAGGAGTGGGGAGGCGTACATGTGTGCGTATAACTCTCATTCCTCTCTCTCACTCTTGCGCTATACAATATATATGTACCATTTCCAATAATTATTTCTAAATCTGAAGGCAGGATTCCACTGATAACTTATAATGCCGTCGTTGAAGTTGTCCTACACCCTTTGGTTATTAGGAGTAGAGCCGATCTTTGCGCTGCTAGAATGTGTCTTTTCGTCATTACGGTTTGCAGTTTGTCGAACCAAGCCATTGCGCCGTATGCCATGATGGGGATTATGACCGCTTTGTATAATATTAATAAGGTGTGGTATGTAATTCCCCACTCCTCTGTAGCTATTCTTTTCGAAGCCATTATCAATTTCCGAACCTTTACTCGTAGATATTTTGTATGTTCAATGAAGTTCAGATTCTTGTCCAATATGACTCCTAAGTACTTTGTTTCAGCACAATGTTGGGAGGTTTCGCCCTTTCCCGTGAAAGGGTTGGAAATTCGTCGCCGTGAAATTTGCGGTTTTGCCGTGAAGCCTATCCTCGTAGGGCGCGAATGAATCGAGTTGCTTTGTCACAAAACTGTATTCCGAGTTAAGGTATTAACGAAGGTGTTTCTTCCGTGTCTGCGGAAAGACTGGTAGAATACCGGAGATTCCCCCCCTTCCCGGCGCCGCTCGTTGTCATCGGGTCCTACTTCTCTCGCTTTAATAGCCGGCAGGGCGAGAGGGACAGCGCGATGGCAACGGCAATAACGCCAATCTCAAGGTGTGGTGGTCGAGGTGCCCCAAACGGTTTACCTTTGATATAGAAGAAATATCCAAACAAATAGAAATCTCAACCGTTTAGGCCACCTCGAACACCACTTAAAAACGTCGAACGTTCGAGCACAGAATTTGCTCGAACAATATGGTATGTTTGTTTCTCCTAATTTAATTATTGGATTTCTTCCTGCGAGTGCTCCTTTCACAACCATTGCTACCGTTTTCTTTTTAGAGACCTTTAGTTTATATTTTTGGCACCAATCTTCTAGATTCCTAATAGCACTTTGTCCAATTTTTTCCATTTCCATCCTTGTGTTGCTCTTGATTATTATAATTAAGTCATCCGCGTAGGCAGTAGTCTCTAATTCATCCTCGTCGAAGTTCTTTGTAAATATAATCCATTAAGAGTTCATTCATGCACCAGTTCCAGGCCATTGGGCCTAGAACTGATCCTTGTGGACAGCCTTTTTTCATTTCGGTTGTGATGCTGTTAAATTTTGTTATGAATTATATCTTTCTATTTTTTAAGTAGTGCTTAATTAGGTTAATTATTTGCCACTGCATTTGGCATTTATCAGCCTTTCTATTCTGGCAGGCCACCAAATATTGTCGGATGCTCGCTCCCTCTATGTACACAAAAATCGCCATTACGTACTTTTTTGTGGTTCTTGCAATTTCTTGTCTCGCTCTGTAGAGGGCATCTTCGGTAGGCTTATTCTTAGTGAATCCACATTGAGCTTCGCTTATTAAGTTGTTTGCTTTAAAATGTTCTTGAATTCGTTTGACCACAATCCTTTGAAATATTTTCCCCACCGACGATAATAATGATATTGGTCTATATGCACTTATTTGAGTTTTGTCCATAGCTCCCGCTTTTGTAATTAGCTGTAATCTGGCCTCTTCCCATTGTACTGGAAATTGTTCTTTGTTAAAACAGTCGTTAAAAAAATTATGTAAGATGTTTTTATCTTTTGTCCATAAGGCCTTTGTCATTTCATTTTGTATATTATCGGGTCCTGGCGCTTTAAAATTTGTTGTCTTCTTAATAGCTTCGTCAATTTCATTATGTAGGAACTGAATAAAAGGAAGGGCAGGCATTGGGAATCGAACCCGAGATCTTTGTATTTCTAGGCACTGATCAGTCCATCTACGCCACGGCCCCTTCCTAATATTCGCCGTTCGTTTGTTCCTCTTAACGTTGTTCTTTTGATGGAGGCGTCCGATCCTACAATTATATATTATCTTATTTTCTAAGTTGCAGTTAAGGTACTGGTCGTTTAATCTTTTAATTTGTGTCACCTTCTATGCTAGGATCGACTTCTGAAACGCATTTATGTAAAATAGCTTTCCCAATTTTGTGTCACTTCTCCGTTAGGGAGATTTACGCTCCCTACTATTTCTGGTCGTCTTATCTTGTTTCGTATAATTTTATAAGGTAAACTTATTCTTTCCACGAGGCAAGTTTTGCCTTTCTAATTGCTGCCACATATTTGTTTATGCTATTCCTGTAGGCTCTCACTTCCGCCTCAGAGTTTTGCTCTAGCCTTCTGCATCTCGAAAGCTGTTTCTTGTCTCTTTTCATTTTCTTCCTTAACTGTTCTATCTCTTTTGACCACCAGGGCACGGTCTTCTTTTTGGGAGAGACCTTTTTGGGAATGGATAGTTCGCCAAACGTTACTATCCCGTCCTGAAAAGCTTGGACTGCTTCCTCTGGCTTTCCTTTGCTGATCTTCTCTATTATTTCTTCATTAAACACTAGGTTGATATTATTCTGGAATGCTGTCCAATCTGCTTTCCTAACATTAAATTTGGTTTGCTTTTCTGTGCCGCTGTCTGTGTTTTCATTATTTTCTGGATTGAGTTCGTAATATATTATGTTGTGGTCGCTAGTTGTACAATCTTCACTTACTTTCCAATTCCTTATTGTTCTTGTCGTCTTATTACGCGCCAATGATACGTCAATATTCGAGCTACCATTACTCGATGAGAAGGTTTAAATTAACTAGGCTTTCTTCATTTGTTATGTTCGAGTCATTGCTCATTATGAATTCCTCGAGGGTTGTTCCCCTGTCGTCATTTGTTCTACTATGCCAAGGGTACGACTTGGCATTTGCATCCATGGCTATTACCAATTTTTCATTGTTTTGTTTGATTTTCGCTATGATTTCTTCTAGTACCTCCAAGGTTGGTTCTATAGGACTTGAGGACTGGCAATATACATTAATTATATTTATCCTTTCGTTCTTTGTGTTTAGTTGTGCCGTCACTATGTTTTCTCTTTCTTGAAAGGTATTGTGGAAGACTTCAATATCCTCTGTCTTCACGATTGCCGTTACCCACACCTTTTCGGTGTTGGGTTGGCCAATGAGAGGGCCCGCCGGTCGCCCTCGATGCCCCCCCATATCTGCCGCCGATTTCCACTAAATTTGGAGACAGTGTGTGTGCGTGTGCGTGTGGAAGCGAGTGCGAACGTTTCAGCTGGCAGAGTCGTTCTGCTAACCGAATGAGAAACGTGAATCGTACAAACGCAGAATATTATTAAATGTTTAAACGTAGGAAGAATAAATTGTTTTTAACTATACCCAAATTTCACAGTAGCAAGTGCAAGTGACCGTGAAGTGAAGTTATCGTGAAGTGAAGTGATCGTGCAAGGATACTAACCCAGCCGTAACATCAGCTGTTGAACGTTGCCTGGGTCAGGATTCGCACACGTTAAGCAAGTTAATTCGTGGACGAATGGGTAAATTTAACTAGCTTTTTCTAACATTAGTTGTGCAAATCGTTTTTCTGAAAACATAATTTATCCACCTAAAAACGTGCTGTTAAATAAAATATTTTTTTCATAAGTAATAAAACAGTTTATTCCTTTCGGATAATGAATAAACGTATCGAACACGGTTATTAAACGACTTATTAGTTTCATAAGTATAAACGAATTATTCCACATTATTCTTAATTAAGACGATGTAACATTTGCCGCACGCTTCCGTCGGTACCTTCGACGCCCCCCCATCGCGATAGCTGATAGGTTCGTGCCTGAGCGCGCGCCATCGGCCGCCTTGCGGGCGCTCTGATTGGCCAGTGTTTTTCGTTAATAACTTAAAAATGAAGCTGCAAACCACACATTGGTCAAGGAAAAAGTTGTTGAGAATCACCCCAGCTACCCCCCATTTCCGGGAAGGACAGAAGTTAAGAGACACCCTGTATACTTTTGGAAAAAATGAAAATATTATTTACTTATTAATATATGTTGACGATTTATTAATATGTGGGAAAGATCAAGAGAAAATAAATAGAATAAAGAAATTGTTATCAGATAGAATTGAAATGAAAGAATTTAGGAATTGAAATAGATTATAATTATCATAAGCATGAAATGAAGCTAAGTCAAAAAGGATATATTGAGTCTTTAGCAAATAAATATAATATACAAAATAGTAAATTATACAGCACCACCATGGAAACAAATTTAAAAATCGACAAGGCTCAACAATGTCTATCTGATATAAAATACAAAAATTTAATTGGTTCGTTATTATATATAAGTTCTAATACGAGACCGGATCTAAGTCAAAGCGTAAACTACTTGAGTAGGTATCAAAATTGTTACAACGAAACACATTTTAAATATGCTCTGCGTATATTGAAATATTTGTACTTAACAAAAGATTTAAGTTTACGGTATCAACGAAATAAAAATGCTGAAATCATAAATTGTTATGTAGATGCCGATTGGGCAGGTGATCACATAGATCGAAAATCTACATCGGGATATGTAATTAGCTTGTATGGAAACGTAATTGACTGGAAATCGCGAAAACAAAAGTGTGTAACTAAGGCTTCAACGTATGCAGAGTACGTAACACTTTCTGAGGTAGTAGCCGAGTTAATGTTTATAAGAGAATTACTAAAAATATTTGGAATAAATTTAATTGATCCAATAAGGATTTATGAAGATAACTCGGGAGCAATAAATATAGCAAACTGTGGAAAGTTTACAAAGAATTCGAAGCACATAGAGATTCATTATCGTTATGTGCAGGAAAGTGTAAAAGAAAATTTGATTGAAGTAATTAAAATAAACTCTGATGATAATATTGCAGATATTTTTACAAAAGCACTATGTAAAATAAAATTCGAAAGGTTCAGAATGTTAATGAATATTAAATAAGAATATTAAATAAAGAATATTAAATAAAGCATACAATATAAATGTAAGGAGGTGTATTGGAAAAAGGTACATGTATATTGTACAGCGCAGGAATGAGAGTTATACACACATATGTACGCCTCCCCACTCTTATGGCCCCGTGTGTGTGAGTGTCGCCCGCTATACGAAACAAGCAACTAGAGCACGCGTCTTTTTATTGAGTACATAGATTCCGACACGCGACCACGTGGCAGTGAACATTGTAACCGAGTCAAACAAATAAATAAACCTTTTGTTAAAACACAAATCTAAAGTCTAACAGAACTCTTCCACAATACATACCAAGAAACAGAACACATAATGACAGTGCAGGTACAAACACGACACGAAAAATTCAACATAGTAAACGTTTATTGCCAGCCTTCGCAACCAATAGAGCCCATACTTGAAAAGGTAGAAGTAATCACTAAGGAATTAAAAAGAAGAAATGAAAAAATAATCATTGTTATGGACAGTAATGCTAAATCAAGTTTATGGCATTCAAAAAAGACGGATGAAAGGGGTCAGTTACTAGGAGAACTCATTCTGAGTAACCTCAATATTTTAAATCTTCCCAGCGAGTTAAACACTTATTCGTCAAACATAGGATGTTCAAACATCGAGATTACCATGGGATGCAACGGGATGCTGAGTAAAATAAAGAACTGGAGAATAAGGGAGTCGGGAGCAATAAGCGACCACAACATGGTATACTTTGAAACAGTCCAAGAAACAAGGACCATGCCTTCAAGTCCAAAAAAATTTAACATGAAGAAGGCTAGATGGGACACTTTTCGAAAAAACATTCATGAAGTATTCACGAAAGAAATGACAAAACAAATAAGGCATGCAGAACCGGACAAAGCAAAAAAGGTTTTTAGGAGTGGCATGCTCACGTTACGTGAAACAGCGATCCCAAAAAAATCCGGCAGGCGAAAGAAGACAGTCCCTTGGTGGTCGAAAGAACTAGAAGATCTCCGTAAAAAGGCCAGAAGAGCAAAGAAGGAGCTATCCCGAAACAGACGACTTGGATTAAACCTTGAGACGGAAATAGCAAAAGAAATATACAAAAAAGCAAGGAACAAATACGTCTCAGGCATAAAAAAAGGCGAACTTAGGGAACACCGCGAACCCTTACTCCCGGATTTGAATGAAACTTTGTAGGTTTATAAGGTGATCCAAGACAAGAATAACGGTATGCTTCATTCGTGCCCAACCGCCCTTTAAGGGTGTGAAAACTAACCTCAAAGTCAAATCGGCGTTTCCACTTTTTCGCGTATATCTCTTAAAATACATGAGATAGAAAAAAATGATTTAGGTAAAAGTTTATTGGTACAATGAGGGCTATAGAATTACATAAGAAAATTTTAAAAAAAGTTTTTTTTCTTGAAAATAATTTTTTTTTTACGTTATTTTAAAGAATTTTTATAATAACTAAAAATATTACGTGTTTTATTCTGAATTCAACCATGCATACTAATTTTACTATACACCATCGACTTATGCAGATATACAACGAAACGTACACCGTGCGCGCGATTGCGCGGCTAAAACACGCAGTATATTACATATCCAGATTTCTTGTTTTCGTTGCAGTTCCTAACATATGACGATAACAAACACAATAACAGATTCAAAGATATTAAAATGTATTAAATATCTTAACTGTAGTTGTTTTGTATGAGATACGTTTAATCATTTGACTGTGAGTTTCAAGAACGCTATCCCTCGATTTTTGTACATCCAATATATGTATACTGTCTGACAAGGGCAGTTGTGAGTCAGGCTGACAATGAGGTTCAAAGGTTTTGACCCGACTTTTTCTCCGCATAAGAAAGCCTTCGTGACTCACAACAAACGAAATAGTGTGATTCACGGAGAACGCCTGTCATCCGCCAGTACTTTGTGTTCATTGCAAGATATTTTTTTTCTTATCTTCCTGTTTCCTTATAAATATAACACATCTTCGCCACTGGAATTCATTGCCAGTGTCCCTGGTACTCTTTCAACTGCACGTAGCATTAGTTATCGATAAAATGGTGTACATAAATCCAGCAAACGTAATTAATTTGCTGGTAACAGCTCTACATATATCCAGTATACCGCCGTCTCCCGTTAATCATAGGGAAATCGAACTATCAGAAATTATACATACTACAGTATTCCCTCGAAAGTTGCGAAAGCCTCGGGACTGAACGTTCGCAACTTTCGTGTAGTTCCTACGTTGTTTGAAATTTGCCGACAGCGTCGAACGTAGAAAAGGACAGCGAGTAAAGATAAGCGGCCGAGCAGCCAAGCCAAAAGACGATCGCAGCTTCTCTTTTCTTTTTACTACCTATCCTTTTCTGCGGTCGAAACTTATTAACGTTAATTAAGCCAGTAAGTATAGTTCGAATTATATCGTGTTTGGTGTCATTTTAATCAGAAAAATGTCAGCTATGCTGTGTAAAAATTTCATAAGAAAAGGATGAGAAATAGCAAAGTTTCATCGTTGAATTAGTATTACCTCACCGATATACCCGAACCCGGATCGCGTTACACTGATCGGCAAGCGAGCTTCGCGACGCCTCTAGGGGTATACCCCCCAGGAGTGGGGATAAACTCTTCGCAACTATCGTGTAGCTCTTTTTCGCAACTTTCGAGGGAATACTGTATGATACTTGATAGTATGAACGAAGTTTCATTTACAACCGACTATGTTACGACCCTGAAATACGAAGATCCAGCGCGACCTCAAGAATGTGAGTTTGTTCAAGAGGGTAATATCTAGGAAGACGATAGTAGCACTGAATTTGATGACAGGTGTGTCCCGGCTGAAAGTGGTAACGTAGACTTAAATTATAAAACTCGGGCTGTTGAGTTTTGGAGAAGCGGTAAAAAAAGCGCGCAGGACTCTCGACAGTATACAACATAAGATTAGAAAAGTTAAATCAGTTAAACAACTGTATCAATGGGAAGAAACATTGGCAAGAGGTGGTACACGCAGAGAGAAGATATTATCAATCGTGCAGTATGTACTGAATAAATTTCAGGCTGCTATGGATCAGGCCTCTATTGTGCATGACATGGATATAAAACAATGGGCGTTAGAAACAAAGGAGGACGTCAATCTTCCAACATTTAAAGCTGGCCATACCTGGATCATGAATTTCAAAAAAGTGCACAACATCGTTTCAAGAAAGGTTACAAAATTCATCAGTCGTTCTACACAACGGGACAAGCAACAATTACAATTGACATCCACCGAAATCGTAAACCGGGTAAAATCTTACATTGCTACGTACAATTCAAATAATGTTTACAACGCTGATGAGAGTGGATTTAATTTGGAAATTCATTCTGGTCGTACGTTATCGTACCGTGGTGGAAAGACCATAGAAGCATCCGTGCAGTCAGTATCCTCAACCACACATAGTTATGCGATTCTCCCTACCATTTCCACGAGCGGTCACTTACTGTCACCCCTATTTATGGTGTTAAAAGAAACTAGTGGAGAATTTGGACCCAGGGTAGAAGAAAGCTTATTTAGACCGGCTAATGTGTTTGTTACTGCTTCAAAATCTGGGAAGTTGACGTCGCACCATTTCAACATTTGGCTTACAGAAGTCTTTTTACCAAAGACTGGACCTCAAAGTGTTCTGTTACTTGATTCGTGGAGCGGCCATTGTCCTTCGACTTTTCAGCAAAGTATTCCGGCTGAGAAAGAACTTATTGCGTTAACCATGCCGAAAGGAACAACAAGTTTGATACAACCGCTGGATGTTTTCGGTTTTCGGGTATGGAAAAATTTTGTGAGAACTTTTCAGATCGGGTGTTACTATATAATCTTGATATAAACTTACATCTGCGAAATAATATTATCAAACTGCAATCTCTCACACACAACCAGTTGTCTTCTCCGAGATTCCGGGAATTATTTAAATACTCTTGGTATAAAAGTGGATACCTTGAACAAAGGCCAGACCAGCGATTTGAAAATCCAGTAGATTTCTGTTTCAAATTTCCTGAAGTATATAACCTCCCTCGTTGTGATCTGTGTGATAACCCTGCTATTATAAGATGTGCTTGGTGCAAAAAGTATCTATGTATAGAACATTTCTTTGATGCACATCACTTTTGTGAAAACTATGTTGAATGATATACCTGTATGAGCGTATTCAAAATAGGATAAAGTATTAAATCAGTATGATACAAATGTTTATGTATGGATATATGTGATATAGCGCAATGTATGTGTTGCAACCGACTCTGTACAAGCGTAACGCGACGTGACTATGCGCGTAGCTGTGTAGTTATGAACCGAAGATGATTAGAAACGGAGGGTTTATATAGCCCCGAAATGTATGGAGGGGCTAAGTAGGAACCTCCATAAAAGGTAAGAGCGCAGAGTCTTCGTCAGGTCACGAATGCACCTAATCGGTCGCGATGCAGTTGGTCGATACTAAAAGGGTTAACCGCCGTGTGGTATCGAGATAAATCTTTAGGCGTCTCTCGTTCCAACGCGAGAGCGAACGACGCGTGCGAGCGCAGCGTAGGAGAGTATTATTCATACGTAACATATGTGACATGTCATCAATCTTGATGTAATATCTTATATTATGCTATTTTTATGTTATCGTATTCAATATCGTCATATATTAGGAACTGCAACGAAAACAAGAAATCTGGATATGTAATATACTGCGTGTTTTAGCCGCGCAATCGCGCACACGGTGTACGTTTCGTCGTATATCTGCATAAGTCGATGGTGTATAGTAAAATTAGTATTTATGGTTGAATTCAGAATAAAACACGTAATATTTTTAGATATTATAAAAATGTAAAAATTCTTTAAAATAACGCAAAAAAAAATTTCTTTTCGAGAAATAAACCTTTTTTTAAAATTTTCTTAATGTAATTTTATAGCCCTCAGTGTACCATTAAACTTTTACCTAACACATTTTTTTCTATCTCATGTATTTTAAGAGATATACGTGAAAAAGTGGAAACGCCGATTTGACTTTGAGGTTAGTTTTCACACCCTTAAAGGGCGATTGGGCACGAATGAAGCATACCGTTATTCTTGTCTTGGATCACTCTATAAACCTACAAAGTTTCATTCAAATCCGGGAGTAAGGATTCGCGGTATTCCCTTGTTAGTCTCGTGGCAGGACTTCGTAACAAAAGAAGCAGCTACAGACCCATGGAGCATCCCATACAAAATTGTAAGAAATAAAATCAGAAGACCAGAAATAACGAGAAGCGTGCCCCTTCCAGATGGAGAAACGACTGGAAGCTGGGGGGAAACGATGAAAGCAATTATACAAAAGTGTATACCTAAGGACAACTCGCAAGAGGAGACAGAAGTACACAGTAATTTTAGAGTAAATAACGACCAGTACTTCAACTGCAATCTAGAACCGCAAATAACTAAAGAAGAAATAGACGCAGCGATCCGCAAAGCTAAAATTAATAAGGCACCAGGAATTGACGAAATTAAAAACGAGATGATTAAAGCACTTTGGGCAGAGACAATACTTACTGACCTTTTTAACAATTGTATAGACAAGGGATATTTCCCAAAAAGGTGGAAAATTGCACGCCTGCAATTAATCACCAAAAGCTCAGCAACTGATAAGAGCTCAATAAGTTCATACAGGCCTATCTCGCTTCTCTCGGCGGTAGGAAAAATCCTAGAACGAATCATTGTTAACAGGATCCAAACACAATATGACAATGAAGGGCTACACAGCGAAGCCCAATTTGGATTCAGACCTGGGAAGTCGGCTGAGGATGCTCTGCTAAGGATCAGGAGAGGAAGAAGTACGACGGACAAAAAGTATGTCGTAGCTATCTTCATCGACATAGAAGGGGCTTTCGACAACATTTGGTGGCCGGCGATTATCAATAGAACTATTAAAGCCAAATATAGTAATAAAATCTTAAATATATTTAAGACCTAAATTTGATGGAGTTTCTATTGGTTATTTATATTAACTAAGCAGATTTACGTGGATTCACTAATAAGGTTTATTCCTTTTGTACATGTGCACTCTTACAGTATACGGAAGGAAGATTTAGAACAGAGAGTAGGAATATATATACATAAGAAAAGGAAACTATACTGACTTAGCCTAACAGCGCCTCGCCTACAAGGCGCCACTTATGAATGAGTGAGCGTTGTCTGATACATTCCAACAGTTTCCACATACATGGAAAAGGGCTGTCCCAAGGGCTCAATTTTGGGCCCCATGGCTTGGAATTGGTGCATGGATGAGCTTTTAAATGAAATAACAAGCAATTATGACGACGAGGAAGTGGAAGTAACAGCATACGCGGACGATTTAACAGTCCTAATAAAGAATGACACGAGGAAAACGTTAGAAAACCTCGGTAAAAATATCATTAAGACGATATCGGATTGGTGCTCAACATATAAATTGACCATCTCCAAAAAGACAACAGCAATGATAATGAACGGCTCCTTCCGAGGAAGACCTCCAATCATTAAACTAGGAGCAAACAATATCAACTACAGCTCTGAAGTCAAATACTTAGGAGTCATAATGGACAAACAATGTAATTTCGTTGCACATGCAAAATATTTGAGGAGCAAAATACAAAATTACGTAATGTCCATTAGAAGGATAGCTAAGGAGGAGTGGGGGATAAAATACAACACTCTGCTAATCTTATATAAAGCAGTGATAGTACCCATAGCTACCTATGGTGCCCTGGCGTGGTACGACAAAGTACAGACCGTCATGGTTAAAAGACACGTCAACGCAGCGCAAAGATCCGCGCTCCTGCTCATTACAAGATGATGCCAAACGACGTCCACAGCCGCTCTGCAAGTCATAGGGGGAATAATACCACTAGACTTGGAAATTATTCAAAAAGGAGCATACGGAAGAACCAAAAGGAACTTAACAACTAGATGGGAACACCTCTATTTCCAAAAACAAGAAACAAATCCAAGCATAGAAACATTGAATAAAATTAAAGTACAAATAAATAAGACAATTCTTGATATCTGGCAAAAGAGATGGACTAAAACGAGCACGGTAGAGGATCTTACAGTTTTATACCTGTAGCAAGCTTTGTCACAGAAAACAAATGGGTAAACTTTTGTCGAAAGACGGTCTATATCGTTAGTGGATGTGGACCCATAAATGCCACCCTATATTTGCGAGGAGCGACGGATAGAGAGAATTGCCCGGCATGCGGGTCGACTGAGACAGTCGGTCACCAACTCTATGAATGTACAGCCTACGATGACCTCAGATATAGTGAGCTCAAACCGACAACTAGAAAGGAAAATCTAATTAAAAATAAAGACGAGTTGAAAAAACTAAACGACTATGCCACATAAATGTATAAGACAAGGAATACTTTTCTTTAATAGACGAGAGCAGCTAATTGCGGAAATATATTATATTTTGTCCTATTTATTTATTTATTTACTTACGTAGTATTTATTTTCAATACTTACTGTTACGATGGAATTGGTGATGTAGAGGAATAGTAGTAAATTAGACACTTAACACTTAGGTTATATCAACGTTTAATAATAATAAAAGCAATACTGTAAATCAAGTAAATAGTAATAGTAATTATATGTCTTTCGTACTCTTTCCTTTTACGCACACGCTCTTTGTTCTTTTTGTGCTTCGCTATCTTTTATACCAATGCGCAACTCTGCTACGCATCTTACATCATATACCTTATATTACGCATGCGCTTCGCGACGACTCATAAACCTTTCACTTACCAATAATTACCAGTACCTACCGGGCAAGAAGAAAACGGGGGAAGCCTGAAACAAAATAGAACCAATTAATTAACCGTTAAACAACGAAAAAATGCTGAAAGGAAGAAGTAGCATAATTACCTAGAAAGTAGATACAACAGGTCCGCCTCCTCGTGGCAGGGACGGGCAACGGCAGGAGTTCACTCCTGACGGCTAAGTGACCTGGAAAAGAAAGAAAAGAAAAGAAAGCAAAACAAACTCAGAAACACATAGATTCTGAGAAGAAATCAAACAGAATACAAACAGGGTAAGAACACAAACAAAATAAAAGAAAACTACTCAAAGAAGAGAACCTATATTATAAATGAAATTTATAAATGAAAAGAATAATGCGGACTATGAGTTGATGCTCGCAAACCGCAACAAAGAAAAGGAATTAAATGAAAAAAAAGGAAATGTCCCTGTCTACTCCCCTCAGGGGCTGTGTCTGTTCCTGGTTCGACTCCGGTCGAGCCAGGGCCAAACACAGTATGGGTTTTAGCGAACCCAAGGTACCCGAGCTGTTTGCATACCGTAAACCAGTGGTCATGTTTCGCTGGAACGGGGGTCTTGCCTTAACCTGCCGGACCACGAGGATGACAACCTCTATAAAAAAATCCTTCACCCTAAGGTATGGCGCGCGCCGAAGGGATGCGTTCCGGACTTAGCGCCGGAGTGTGGCCGATGGGAGCACCGGCTGCCAACTCCAAATACCTGGCGACCTTTGGAGACCAAAGGTTTAGGCAAGCAAGATTTAGCCTTGCTGTCTTTTCCACGTATTTTCCACCGTACTCATGGGACCATGTATGATGACTTCTAAAAACAAAAAATTACAATCGATGGAGAGAGGAGAAGGAGAGGAGAACATAGAAGAGATAGAAATGGCCTTGCCTGAAACTTCTAGTAGAGGGCATAGCAGAAGAAGCTCTGCCTCTTCCCTGGCAGCTGATGAATCAGCAGGTAGAGGTACACCATCAAGAGCAAGCAGACGAAAAACGGGCAAAAAATAAGCAAAAAAGAAATACATTAAAAGAAGTTTTCGACGAACGGTTAAAACTAGAGGAATTTTTGTTTAATGAAAATAATAAGATGACTAAATCGAGTATCAAGTTTATATTAGACAAATGGGCAATTTTGGAAAGCAGGTTGCAAGAAAGAATAACTAACGAAATTTTAAGAACGAAAGAAAAGGGTAGTGACTCACAAAAGGTTTTGTACTCACAAGTAGCAGCAAAAGTCCCAGCATCCTATGGTCCGTGTAGCAAGCAAACCCCTGAAAAAAATAATATAAATGATGATTATGAAGTTGTACTGTTGAGGCCTGAAAATGGAAACGATAAAAGGAATAATGATGAATTAAAAAGTGAAGTTATAGATGAACTAAACGAGGTAAAACGTTAAAGGTTAGAAACATAAGGCAAATGAAGAAAAAAGGTATTGTTATTCAAGTCAATGATAAAAGTGATATGGAGAGAATAAAAAAGAGCAATTTAGAAAAGATCGGTTTAAAAGTTGAGAAACCCAAAAAGATGAACCCCTCTATAATCATTTATGATGTAGAAAAGGAATATAAAAAAGATGAACTTATAGAAACCTTTGCAACAAAAAGTTTAAATATTAACCCTTTGCACACCAGCGGCGCCGATATTGCGCCAGGCTGATGTGAACCGGCAACTCCAGCGACTGAGACGCCCGGCTAGAGTAATGTCTCGACTAGTGTTCCTCGCTCGGGCCCGAATTTGAACACTAATCGTGCGCAGACACGTGTGGGGAGCTTCGTTATATCCCTTGATAGGATGGTGGAAGGAGGAAGCGACGGGAAAAGAGAGGAAGGAGGAAGATTGCGTTTCGTCCTAGGCCTGCTAGTGGACTCATCAGTAAGGCGTCCTAGCAGGCCCTGCCTTAGACACTAGGATAGTAGGGAATTTGCCGGAGGTTCTATATATGTCGTGGTGACTTATAACAACCACTTTCGGGAGCCGGATCATCGTGCTGGTCCCCTAGTGGCGTATGTGGGAAGTGTCCCCACACACGATTCTCGAGCGTGTTCGGGTTGCCTTTGATGTTGTGGCAGCCGAGGCTCGAGGCAGCGTTCCAGATAAGAGGCAAGTTTAAATACCCGTGTACGTGAGACAATACTAACGCGATCAAAATTTAAGAATAAAACTTCTGCATTTTTGGTCCGTTTTAAATGAAATTTTACCAACATGTTCGTTACAGTCTCCTGATTAAAATGACACCAAACACGACATAGATTGGTGCCATGGGACTGATTATTTCGAAGACCATTATTACTACCATGATAAGTAAAAATTGTCCAAACCATATCGTGTTTGGTGTCATTTTAATCGGGAGATTGTAACGAACATGTTGGTAAAATTTCATTCAAAACGGACTAAAAATGCAGAAGTTTTATTCTTAAATTTTGATCCCGTTAGTATTGTCTCACGTACACGGGTATTTCAACTTGCCTCTTTCCTGGAACGCTGCCTCGAGCCTCGGCTGCCTCAACATCAAAGGGGACCCGAACTCACTCAGGGGGGACCTCCCCAAGTAGTGGAGATAGAAATGAACTCTAATCCTAGACAATTTTAAACACTAGTCGAAACATTACTGAATTTGTAAAATCGTTGGCCGAAATCGTCTGGAGTTGCTGGTTCGTCCGAACGAAAAAGGCCTGGATTGCAAAGGGTTAATACCGGAAAAAGCATGCAAGAACTTAAGAATGAAATTGATTTTAGGCATTGGATCGTGCAAATTCCTTGTGAAATATATTCAGAACTTGTAAATAAAGGTAAGATATTCATGATGTGGAGAGTATACCGAATGAAAGAATTTTTGAATACTGTGAGATGCTTTAAGTGGCATGGACACGGACATATCGCGAAATATTGCAACTTGCCTGACCAGCTGTGTGAGACATGCGGCTCAAAAGAGCACAAAAAAGGAGATTGTCCAAAAAAGAATAGTCCGATTTGTGTAAACTGCGTAAAAGCTAAAAGAAAGGAGGTAAATCATAGTATAAAATATAAAAAATGCTCGGAATACCAAAAATATTTGGAAATATACAAAGCCAAAATAAAGTGGAGCTAAAAATTGGTCAGATTGATGCACAACGATCATCCCCTGCAGCCACTGAATTAAAAAAACTTATGTTTGAAAATTCAAACATTAATCAGCATGTTTTATTTTTTAAAGCTTACACAGAAACATGCAGTTTTTATATAATTAATGTATATTGTCAATATTCTATGCCAATTCTTCCATTTTTGCATGCAATAGATACAATTTTATTGAAAATAAAAGGAGAAAAATATATAATAACATTAGACCCAAATTCAAAATCTGAGGCGTGGTTTTCAAGTGAAACAGGTGATAAAGGTAGACTAATCGAGGACTTCATATTGGCAAATGACTTAATAATTTTAAACGAACAGAATAACACGCCTACTTATATGGCCGGCCGTACACCAAGGAGGCATGAAACACGCAACACGCAACATGCGACATGCGCTAAATGTCTCATGTTGCTACACCGCGTACACCAGTGCAGCAAATGTTGAAACAGTTCCTACAATGTCATCGTCCGAGGAAGACGTAGTGGTCGCTTGGCAATATTTGCGACGTAGGGAACGAGGAAATAGAATCCGTAGATATTGGATTAATCCTCTATTCTGTGATAATTTAAGGCATAGCCCAGCTATAGTAACCCAGGAGCAGCTCGCACTCAATCATGAAAAATTTAAAGAATTTTATAGAACGAGCCAGGAGAGTTTTAAAGTGTTGGTGGAAATTATCGGACCGAGAATAGAAAAACTGAATATTGTATTATCAGCCTGTATTTGCAATAAATACAAGTATTATCTTTATAGACTACTTATACCCAAAAAGTAGTCTTATATAAACCATCATGGCCCGAGCCAAACCAGAGCCCTACGTAAAATCTCCTACAAACTGAAAATCTCTTCTCTACCGCGCGGTAAATACTGCGGCAAGACTCACACAAAATCCCGCACGCAGTAGTGTCGCGCAACATGTGCAGCATGCATGTCTGGTGAACGAGGGTAGAAGAAGTAGCTATACATTTTAAGTGGTTCTGTGCGGTATTAGTATGAGCGCGGTATTTACCGCATGTCGCATGTTGCGTGTTGCGTGTTTCATGCCTCCTTGGTGTACGGCCGGCCTATGACAGCCAACGGACAGTCAAATATTGATGTCACGTTGGCTAGTTCGAATTTTAGTAAAAATATAAATGATTGGAATGTTAGTCTCGACTGTTCGTCCACTGATCACAATTTCATAACATTCAAGATAACGCAAGATAGCCAAAATCAAAATCAATATCAAAAATTTAGAAAGGAGACAATTATAGAAAAACCTTTTAATTTGAAAAAGCTGACTGGATAGGATTTGAAAAGAGCGTTAAGGAAAAATTTAGTGAAGAAATTAAAAATAAATTAAAGGAATATTGTTTGAAATTCAAACGGTCATCGGCGCCGACGTAAATAGGGTTTTGCGATCCCTCACCTCGCGGATATCAGACGACGTTATGGCCCAATGGGCGCCCTTACGTGTATCGCCTGATGAGTTTCGCCCAATCCGCGCAAAACAAAAAAAACCCACCCATCGACCAGCCTCGGCGAGAAACCGTTCGCGATCCGTAGTCTGAACCTCACGCACCGCTTGACAACTACCATCTCGCGAGTCGCTACGCCAATTCAAAACGATCAAAATTCAGTCTTGTGATACGCTCATCAAGCATCACGAAACTTCATTAGTACTGAGTGATAGTGATCGCCTGTATGCCATCTGTCATTGTGTCAGTGTCACCTTTACGTGTTAAATAAACGTGCAACTTTACAACACGAGTCGTCAGTTTTCTGCACTCCTCCTCACCACCTCCACGCTCAGCGCTGAGCGATACCAGCTAGCATCGGATCGCGCAGACCCGAGCGCTCAAATCCTCAACAACTGGCATTATGTGGTACGTCCTACCGGTGGGCTTAGCTCCTTGCGGGCGGTCCAACTAATATCCCATCGCGGTGCTCTTTACTGAGTGTCGAGGTGGGCCGGTACGTTTACTTTGAACAAATTAGAGTGCTCAAAGCAGGCTACCTTCGTCTGAATACTCTGTGCATGGAATAATGGAATAGGACCTCGGTTCTATTTTGTTGGTTTTCGGAACCCCGAGGTAATGATTAATAGCGACAGATGGGGGCATTCGCATTGCGACGTTAGAGGTTAAATTCTTGGATCGTCGCAAGACGGACAGAAGCGAAAGCATTAGCCAAAAATGTTTTCATTAATCAAGAACGAAAGTTAGAGGTTCGAAGGCGATCAGATACCGCCCTAGTTCTAACCATAAACGATGCCAGCTAGCGATCCGCCGAAGTTCCTCCGATGACTCGGCGGGCAGCTTCCGGGAAACCAAAGCTTTTGGGTTCCGGGGGAAGTATGGTTGCAAAGCTGAAACTTAAAGGAATTGACGGAAGGGCACCACCAGGAGTGGAGTCTGCGGCTTAATTTGACTCAACACGGGAAACCTCAGCAGGCCCGGACACCGGAAGGATTGACAGATTGATAGCTCTTTCTTGATGCGGTAGGTGGTGGTGCATGGCCGTTCTTAGTTGGTGGAGCGATTTGTCTGGTTAATTCCGATAACGAACGAGACTCTAGCCTGCTAAATAGACGTATCTTATGGTATCTCGAAGGCCTCCGGCTTCGGTCGGGGGGTGTTTACTACCAACGTTCAAACAAATCTTCTTAGAGGGACAGGCGGCTTCTAGCCGCACGAGATTGAGCAAAAACAGGTCTGTGATGCCCTTAGATGTTCTGGGCCGCACGCGCGCTACACTGAAGGAATCAGCATGTTTTCCCTGGCCGAAAGGCCCGGGTAACCCGCTGAACCTCCTTCGTACTAGGGGATTGGGGCTTGCAATTATTCCCCATGAACGAGGAATTCCCAGTAAGCGCGGGTCATAAGCTCGCGTTGATTACGTCCCTGCCCTTTGTACACACCGCCCGTCGCTATTACCGATTGAATGATTTAGTGAGGTCTTCGGACTGGTGCGCGGCCAATGCTTCGGCATTGTCGATGTTACCGGGAAGATGACCAAACTTGATCATTTAGAGGAAGTAAAAGTCGTAACAAGGTTTCCGTAGGTGAACCTGCCGAAGGATCATTAACGAATGAAATAACACTGAAAGACACACGAAAAATAATATATAATCATCTTGGCGTGAAAGAAAGAAAGAAAGAAAGAAAGAAAGAAAGAAAGAAAGAAGGAAAGAAAGAAAGAACGTTCGATAGCATAACTATATCGAACAAACAAATGAAAAACGATATCGAACGAGCCTCGGCACCGTCTTCGACGACACACGGCTTACGCGCGGAGACTTTGTACTCCCGTCCGTTGTCCGTTAGACGTTGGCCCGCCGAGGTCATTAACAAGCGCGTCGAAACCGGGAACCCTTTCGGATTTCAAGTTCAGACGAAGCGGCCGACCGATCCAGTTCGAATTCTGCGACGTCTCTTCTCGCCCTCCACGGCAACGGGATGAACGCGTATATCGAGACGTTTTCGAGAGAAGTTTTAAACAGACGCTTGCGTGCGGTCGACACACAGACCCGCCGTTCTCTAATACTTCCGATACGTTTAGAAAATACGCAATGCCTCGTGTCAGGTTGGGGACGAGCGAGAGTGAGACGAGACCAGAAACATTAGAGCGTTTCGGCTTAGACCGTTCTTCGCCTGCTTCTTGTCCCGATCGTGTATACGTTTACCGAGTTCCTCTCACCAGGGGACACACATCGAGGATCTCTTCCAGCGCGAGCACCGGTAAGTACCTCGGCGCTAAGGACAGAAGGATAGTAAGGGGAGAAAGGGAACACATTTGTCGAACGCTTTTCCTTCTCTTCTTTTCCTTTTTGTTTCTTTATTACCGAGGGAAATATCGCCCGTGGGTTGCGTGCTCCTCGCCGTTGTCTCTCGGTGAAGGAAATTTTGTGTCCAATCGAAGACGAAACCGTGCCAGATTTTTATCGCCCACGGATCGGGTAACGTGGAACGAAAATCGAATTACACGCATCGGCGTTGATGTGCGCCCGTTATTTAAAGGTTCCGATACATCATGCGTTTCCGAAAGCGGAAGAGAACGATAACTTGAAGGAGAGGAGGTGGTTGTTCGGGGGTAAATATGGAACCGGCTTCGGTAACACTCGCAGCTCGTGCGTCGGACACCCGTGCCGTTTAAACGAGGAGAATACGTTCGACGGATACGTCCGTCGTCGATTCTCTTTTACGGAATAATTGGGACGCAAGACCGACTCGAGGTTATCTGGAGCAGCGCGTTTCGCCCCACCCCTTCCTTGACAACAAGAAAAATATTTTCCCGCCAAACGGGACCGTGATCATCGTACCAAGGGCGCTGCGCGCCATTATCGCGCGCGTTCTCGAAGTCGCGCGGCGAGTCGAAGGATACGCTAGTGTCGGGAAATCTCCCGCTGTTTCCCTCGACCCCGTGACATTCGACGGTTCAATTAACATAATGTACTCTTCGACCGGCCGCCGGGGACACGAGTCAGCGTCTTCCGGCGTGCTTCGTCACTGGACCGTATCGTGTCGTCAAACATTTTCGTCTCTAATGGGGACGTTGGCGACGCCCTCGCTTCCCGCGCGCGCTGGCGGGTTGCGTAGGGTCTCTGTTTATTTCGAAACGAAGTACCAGAGGGATTGAAACAAAAACACAATATGAATAAAATTATATACGATTACCCTGAACGGTCGATCACTTGGCTCGTGGGTCGATGAAGAACGCAGCTAATTGCGCGTCAACGTGTGAACTGCAGGACACATGAGCATCGACATTTCGAACGCACATTGCGGTCCACGGATTCCAAATCCTGGACCACGCCTGGCTGAGGGTCGTTCACGTAACTATATACTGCTTGCGTTGTGTTCGCTCACGTGAACCCCCGTTTCTTTTCCCATTCCGAAGGATCCCCGCCGTCTCGTTCGCGTTAGAACGTTACAGGTTTCGGGCGTTTGGGATGGAAGAAAGGAGATGATTATAATAAAGTGGGGAATGTTGAGACTTTCGCGACGTACGAGCGATTGTTGGACGTTCGTCGGCGTTTGTCGCGGGCGTTTGGCCCCGGTGCACTGCGGCTTCTTTTAGCGGTCGCTCTGTTCTGGATGCCAACGCATTTAAAGACCGCGCTCCCGACGTCGCCCGATACAAATCTTTGCGCGCTACCGAAAGAACAGATTTACATAGCGAAATTGAAACTCTGTCCGCGAGAGAGAAGTGAAGAAAAATAATAAAGAGAGAGACAATAAGAAAGTGAGAGAGAGAAGGGACTGTTCCCTGAATGTATGTGCGTCAGGCCCGCCGCAAGCTAGGTCAGTTTAACCCGGAGGCGCGTACCCGGTGCCGTCCCCGGGCCTGACCAGCTGTTAGCAGGCGGTGTCCTCGGACTGGCCAAGTTTCGAATTACCGGTCGGCGACGCTACTGCTTTGGGTACTCTCAGGACCCGTCTTGAAACACGGACCAAGGAGTCTAACATGTGCGCGTGTCATTGGGATGCATAAACCTAAAGGCGAAATGAAATTAAAGGTCGGCCTCAGCGTCGACCTAGGGAGGATGGGCCGCGTTAAGATGCGGCCTCGCACTCCCGGGGCGTTTCGTTCTCATTGCGAGAAGAGGCGCACCTAGAGCGTACACATTGGGACCCGAAAGATGGTGAACTATGCCTGGTCAGGACGAAGTCAGGGGAAACCCTGATGGAGGTCCGTAGCGATTCTGACGTGCAAATCGATCGTCGGAACTGGGTATAGGGGCGAAAGACTAATCGAACCATCTAGTAGCTGGTTCCCTCCGAAGTTTCCCTCAGGATAGCTGGCATTCGCTCGTTCCTCTGTGAACGCGTGCGAGTCTCATCTGGTAAAGCGAATGATTAGAGGCCTTGGGGCCGAAACGACCTCAACCTATTCTCAAACTTTAAATGGGTGAGATCTCTGGCTTGCTTGAAACGTGAAGCCCCAAGATTTTGGATCAGAGTGCCAAGTGGGCCAATTTTGGTAAGCAGAACTGGTGCTGTGGGATGAACCAAACGCAGAGTTAAGGCGCCTAAGTCGACGCTTATGGGATGCCATGAAAGGCGTTGGTTGCTTAGGACAGCAGGACGGTGGCCATGGAAGTCGGAATCCGCTAAGGAGTGTGTAACAACTCACCTGCCGAAGCAACTAGCCCTGAAAATGGATGGCGCTGAAGCGTCGCGCCTATACTCCGCCGTCAGCGGCAAGTGGGGAGGGACGCGTCGCCCTCGGGTGGCCGTCCTCCATGAAGCCCTGACGAGTAGGAGGGTCGCGGCGGTGTGCGCAGAAGGGTCTGGGCGTGAGCCTGCCTGGAGCCGCCGTCGGTGCAGATCTTGGTGGTAGTAGCAAATACGTGGAGAAGGGTTTCGTGTGAACAGCCGTTGCACACGAGTCAGTCGATCCTAAGCCCTAAGAGAAATCCTATGTAGATGAGGTGTCCTAAAACATATATAATTTATATGATAGAGAAAGACACCCGTCGGGCGAAAGGGAATCCGGTTCCTATTCCGGAACCCGGCA
This sequence comes from Nomada ferruginata, assembly GCA_963583965.1. NCBI lineage: Eukaryota > Metazoa > Arthropoda > Insecta > Hymenoptera > Apidae > Nomada > Nomada ferruginata. The sequence goes on from OY757222.1 coordinate 10,051,444, forward strand.
GCGGAACCGCATACCAATCGGGCCCTCGTGAGACAGTTCGTCGGGGAAACCCAAAATGACCTGGAGACGCCGTAGGGAGATCCGGGAAGAGTTTTCTTTTCTGTATAAGCGTCCGAGTTCCCTGGAAACCTCTAGCAGGGAGATAGGGTCTGGGACGCGAAGAGCACCGCAGTTGCGGCGGTGTCCGGATCATCCCCTCGGACCTTGAAAATCCAGGAGAGGGCCACGTGGAGGTGTCGCGCCGGTTCCTACCCATATCCGCAGCAGGTCTCCAAGGTAAAGAGCCTCTAGTCGATAGATTAATGTAGGTAAGGGAAGTCGGCAAATTGGATCCGTAACTTCGGAATAAGGATTGGCTCTGAGGAGCGGGGCGTGTCGGGCTTGGTCGGGAAGTGGGTTTGGCCGACGTGCCGGGCCTGTGCGAGGTGAACGGACGCATTATTGCGAAACCGGGATCCGAGCTCGGTCCCGTGCCTTGGCCTCCCGCGGATCTTCCTTGCAGCGAGGCTTCCGTGGCGGATCTTCCGTCGTGGTCGTTCTCTTCGGCCGCCATTCAATGCTCAGCTCAGAACTGGCACGGACTAGGGGAATCCGACTGTCTAATTAAAGCAAAGCATTGCGATGGCCCCCGCGGGTGTTGACGCAATGTGATTTCTGCCCAGTGCTCTGAATGTCAACGTGAAGAAATTCAAGAAAGCGCGGGTAAACGGCGGGAGTAACTATGACTCTCTTAATTGGTTGCCTTCTATTCGCGGATGACATTGTGCTGTTCAGTAACTCTGTGCATGGTATGAGGGAACACCTCCATAAACTACATACCTTCCTACTTAGAACAAATATGGAGGTCAATCCAGCTAAATGCCGAGCGCTCCAGTTAACACGTGTCATAGGCTCTAAGCGGGTCGCGGTTGACACCCGTCCCCGTTTTAGCATCAATGACAAAGCAATACCAACGCTAAAAGTCCAGGAGCAATTAAAATATCTAGGTCATAATTACCATCAACACGGCATGATTGCTCCCTCTACCTCCAACTTAAAGGACATGCTGGATCGCTTACATCGCGCCGCTGTGGGGATTGGTTTCCCCCTCCCTGCGGATTGTGCGGGAGTGGGGGAGCCATCCCACCTTTTCGACACCGTGGCGACGAGTGTGCTCCACTCGCCGTCCAGTCGTCTAGTAGCAGTCGTCTGGTAGTAGTAGTCGTCGTCGTCGTGCAGACGAACCTCCGGCTATAACCATCGTCCAGGGAAGGTATCCGAGCCCACCACCGCTGGGTAGGCAGCGGCGCAAGTCGGCGGAACCCCCGCCGATCCCTACAATTGGTGACCCCGACGTGATTCTTGTCGACCTGGTGGGCATCCGCCCGGATCCTCGTCGACCTGGTGGTCATCTGGACTCTTTCCATGCTGTGGACGACCCTTGGCTGTGTTCCTGAGGGTGAGCTGTTGCTGGTTCCCGCGGGCGGCTGCTGAACGTTTCCCGGTGGATGACTGCTTGCCGAGTTCCTGCGATCGAGCTTTTCCCGCGTGCTGTGGATGTAGCTGTTCGTCCTGCCGCCGCAGTCCCCTCGCCGTTGGTGAGGCCCCGGGTCAAGGAAGGCTCCACGGACCACGAGACGACTTCTGCAGCGGACCATTTCTCTACCGTCAGCGTCGAGCGGTAAGCGAGTTGGCAATCTTGGTAGTTTTGCATTTTTGCGTGGTGGTTTCGCGCCGGTCGTACGTTATTTGCGATGGTGGTAGGGCATTTTGTGCCCCGGTAGCGTATTTCGCGCCGATTCCCGTGCCTTTCGAGACGGCTAGTTTTAAAATTGCGTGTCGGTTAATCTGAATTGCGTGCCGATCACCGCATGAGCGGGCTAACGGTTTTTCATGCGCATGACATTGCGAGGTCCTCGTCACGGTCGCTGGGTGTTTACGTCCGCGTGCTGTTGTCGTGCGGCGGTATTCCTCGCCGAGACCGTGTTGCCGCGTGTCCTTGTATGTCGCAACATTTTCGGGTAACGAACCGCGTTTTGAAAACCGGCAACGGTGGATTCTCCCCTTGCCGCTATTCTGATTTGCGACGCATGTTCGGCGTTTCGTGTATCTCTGTGCCCTTGGTTTTTACCGTTACGGCGAGAAATCAAGCACGAGCGCGTATTTTCGGAAGGGTTATGTGCCATCCGAGACCGAGTCTGTAAAACCGTTGCCTCAGGCCCTTTCTTAGCTCTCGCTCTTCTTTCGCGGTTGTGCGGAAGGAGACTGCGATTTGTATATAACGCATATTTAGCTTAAGGTCGTTCCTTTTAATATTGTAAGGTAGTAAATTACCCAACGCGCGCGTTTGGCTGGAAACCGTTGCTTCTCTCCGCTCCTGATAGAGATAGTGCGCTATGTCACTGACCGGAAGCACTCCGCCAACCGGGCCGTCCCAATCCACAGGTGCGTTCGACCCCCCGGGGGTCGCGAGGGTGGACAGCTATAGGGTCCCTAAGATCCCTCCCTTCTTCAAGGCCGACCCGGAGTTGTGGTTGCTCCAGGTGGAGGCGACCATGCGGACCGCGCAGATCACCGCCGACCAAACGAAGGCGGACATAGTTATAGCTGCGCTCGATTACGAAGTAGTGTCGCGGTTTAGGGACATAGTAATGCGTGTACCCCGTCCCGCGAACATGTACGAGCTGGTCAAGGAGCGTGTAATTTCTGTTTTTGCGGTACCCGCGGAGACCAAACTGCGGAAGCTGTTGAAAGGTCAGGTGGCGACGGATGCCAAGCCCTCCGTCATTCTTAATCGCCTGCGTAATTTGGACACTGGAAATTGCGATGATGCCGCGCTACGTTCAATCTTTATGGAGAAGCTTCCTCCGAGCACCCGCGCAATTTTAGCTGCGTTGGGACAGGAGGAATTGTACAAGCTAGCGGGATTAGCGGATAGAATTGCGGAGGAATCCGTGCCGTCGGATGCGCACGCAGACGAGTTATCTCGGCACTCGCGTCACTCTCCGAGGCGCGAACCATCTCCGGGACTGCGGGCCGAAATACAACGTCTTTCCGGGACAATAAGGGCCTTGTCCGATCGGTTGCAAAAAATCGAGCGTGCATCGTGCGCGACCGCGCCCGCGTCAGCGCGTGCACCAGTTCGCGCGCATCGTGCGCAACCACGCCCGCCGCGTGACCGTCCGCGCGACGGCCGGACCGGCGAACTGTGTTTCGCGCACAAGAAATATCCGGCTAATCCCACGTCGTGTAAAGAAGGGTGCCCCCGCTTCGAATCGTGGAAAGCGGAAAACCCGAACGACCCTCCATCGCGGAGACGGTAGGAGAAGGTCGCAATTTATCAAGTCGTCTCCACATCCGCGACCGATTATCGGGCAGGAGCTTTCTAATAGATACCGGTGCCGATGTCTCTCTTTTGCCCGCGGATGCAAGAATTCGTGGCGTCCCGAGTACGTTTCGCTTATTTGCGGCGAACGACACGCGTATCAATACGTACGGTGAATCGTTTCGCACACTCGACCTCGGTTTGAGTCGCCCGATTAAATGGAATTTTACCATCGCGGACGTTCCGTATCCCATTCTTGGAGCGGACGTTTTGAGACACTACGGTTTAATAATCGATTTGAAAAAGAGGCGGGTAATTGACCCGACCTCGGGCAACGCGGCGTGTGCCGCGATTAGGAAAGTACCGCATATAGCGGCTAGTACGGTCGACCCGACGTCGACGTACAAGGAATTGCTTTCGAGTTTTCCGGAGATCACGGGTTCGTCCTGTGTAAATCCTCCGAAACATAGTGGTGTATTCCACCACATCGAGACTTCGGGTTCGCCGGTGTCAAGTCGAGCGCGTCGGTTGAATCCCGAAAAATTGAAAGCGGCGAAGGCCGAATTCAAAAATTTAGTCGATGCCGGCATTTGCCGCAGATCTTCGAGCCCTTGGGCCAGTCCGATACATTTGACGCCCAAGAAAGACGGTTCGTGGAGAGTATGCGGTGATTATCGCGGTTTAAACGCAGTAACGATCCCTACATTTACGGGTGCGAGTCCTTCGTTGGACGCCCCCGCGCCTGCGATTGCACCGCCGCGTTCAACTCTTAAAACGTACGCGCGGAAAACTGCGTCACCTATGCTCGGCGCGAAAACCACCACTGCAACTTAAATTGCCACCTCGCATACAGCTCTATCAAATAGAATGTAATCACAATGTATAGTACGTAGTTATGTTTATGCATATTAATAAGGATTGCGGATCATAATCGTGCTAATCTCCGATGCACTCGGGGGGGAGTGTGTGGGGATTGGTTTCCCCCTCCCTGCGGATTGTGCGGGAGTGGGGGAGCCATCCCACCTTTTCGACACCGTGGCGACGAGTGTGCTCCACTCGTCGTCTAGTCGCCGTCCGGTCCAGTACTCGCCGTCCAGTCGTCTAGTAGCAATCGTCGTCGTCGTGCAGACGAACCTCCGGCTATAACCATCGTCCAGGGAAGGTATCCGAGCCCACCACCGCTGGGTAGGCAGCGGCGCAAGTCGGCGGAACCCCCGCCGATCCCTACACCGCCTTACGACCATGGCAAAAATTGTTCATCTTAAATCGTTACCTAATCCCAAGGCTACTGCACTGCAACCAATCCTCCGACATTACTGCTGGGAAATTAACCTTCATCGATCGTCTCATTAAACGATTTGTGAAGGCTACACTACACCTCCCGATTACGACCCCCACGGCATTCTTGTATGCTAAAATAAGGGACGGAGGATTGTCTATTCCGTGTATGAGACACCAAATAGGCACTATATACCGTCGTCGGTTGCAGCGCATTAGCACGTAAAGAGATCCGGACTTTGAAGCGGCTTTCCAAACGCCATCCTTCCAGCGTTTAATGCGGAAACTAAATGTCATATGTCAGAGCTTACCGTCTACACGCTCTGCCGTCTCCCGTCACTGGGCAACTACTCTCCACCAATCAGCCCTTGGAAACGGTTTGAAATATGGTTCCCGTGCAGCCAACAGCTGGATCTTAGATCCACCTCCCCTTTGGTCCGGCAAGGATTATATACGAGCAATTCAACTGCGTATTGGTCTTTTACCCACAGGTGGCGCTCCCTACATCAATGCACAAGCCGTACAATGCAGGTATCCGACCTGTGTTGGTAGGAGAGAGACTCTATCACACATTTTACAATGGTGCCCTGTCACGCACTACCAGCGTATCCAACGACACGACAGGGTCACTCAAGATTTGGCTAACCACTTGAGGAAGATAGGTCTTAACGTTCAAGAGGCCCCTAGAGTACATACTAGGGATAACAGATATATTCCAGACCTTTTAGTTATAGATAATGGAAATAAAATAGGCAATATTATAGAAACCACGGTCGTTTGGGAGTTTAAAAATAGTCTCTTAGATGCAGCTAACTTAAAACGAGATAAGTACAATCTACTAGAAATTCTCGATAATGTGAGGCTTAAATATAATCTACTACAACGACCACAAGTTCTTCCATTTGTGGTGTGTGCGCAGCTGGTTTGGCGACCTATCACTGGTCGCGCACGCGTGAATGTCTATCTGTGTCCTCCTTTACTTCCATTTTATACCATCTATCCGCCTAGATACACAGCATGAATATAATATACGGGCATAAATAAAACCAAGTTTTACAATAATATATACTTATAATTATAATAATCTACATCTATACACTACATTTTAAATTTTAACTTATATATTATTAATACTTTAACATACTTATATAATTTTAACGGTTTTTAATAATATAACTTATACATCAAAATTTTACGATAACAGACAATATATGAATCTAATCCATTAATAGCCTACCAGCGGGCCTTCTAATATTAGTTGACAAATACACTGGACTAATATTGTATTCCGTAAATATAATAAAGTAACATAGCCAAATGCCTCGTCATCTAATTAGTGACGCGCATGAATGGATTAACGAGATTCCCTCTGTCCCTATCTACTCCCCTCAGGAGCTGTGTCTGTTCCTGAACCGACTCCAGTCGGGTCAGGGACGGACACAGTATGGGTTTTAGCGGGCCCAAGGTACCCGAGCTCTAGCATACCGTAAACCAGTGGTCATGTTTCGCTGGAACGGGTTTGCCTTAACCGGCCGGACCGCGAGGATGACAACCTCTCTAAAAAATCCCTAACCCCAAGCTATGGCGCGCGGCGAAGAGGGGCGTCCCAGTCGAGGGCACTGGGGCGTGGTTGGTGGGTGCACCGGCCGTTAGCGGCCAGACCTCAGGACACCTGGCGACATTCTGAGCGTATGGGCCTTCTTCCTGGAAAGGGCGTCACCCGGGGAGTGACGTTTAGTTCGTCCCAACTCGTGGGAACTTTATGGCGAAACCTATCAAACTCGGGGATATCGGAATAGGGGAAAGTAGTAGCGGTGGCAGTGTAGAGATGCGAGATGTTTCTACACGAAGAGCGTCTATGAGAGGCAAGAGCGCGAGCCCTATGAGAGGGCCCAAGAGGCGCTTTGAGATGGAGGCTAGTGTTGGTGCGTCGACTAACGAGCGTATGGATGTAAGTGTGAGTGTGGGTATGAATGAAGTGAATGAAATGGGGAATGTGAGTGCAAAGCTCAGGAAGTACGTCTTTGCAGAAGCAAACCGTATCTCCAAAGCGGGGAGTGAGTACATACTCCAGTGTGTTAGTGAGTATGAACAGATTTTAGTGCGATTGATGTTAAAGAATGAAAGATGAGGGCAGGATTGAGGAGTGTGAAAAAAGAGTGAAAGAAGGTATGAATGTGAGTTATGCTGGCGTGGCCAGATCGAATCTGTGTGCGAAAGGACAGCAGAAAGATGTGGATGTTGTGCATGAACGGGTTAGACCAAAAACGTATGCCGTGGTGGTCAACCCGTTGGATGAAAGCTCGAAAATGAGTAGCGAGCAAGTGAAAGAGAGTGTGATGAAGAATGTGAGTGGCGAGTTAAATGTGCGTGTGCGTGCGGTGAGAAAGACTAGGAGTGGTGGAGTAGCTATTGAGGCTGCAAGCGAGAAAGAAATGCGAATGATTAGTGAGTGTAGGAAGTTTGCGGAACTGGGACTCAAGGTGGAGCCCCCCAAAAAGATAGGACCGAAAGTGGTGGTGTTTGATGTACCGAACGATCTGACGAATGAATGCTTTTTGAAAGAACTGTATGAGAAGAATGTGAAGAATGTTGATTGTGGAGTGTCGAGGGAAGAATTCATGGAGCGAGTGAAAGTAGTTAGTAGAAACAATAAAAAGGATGCGTGTGTGGGTAACGTTATTGTAGAAATGAGTCGAAGTGTGCGTGATATAGTTTTAAAGGAAGGACGAGTGTATGTGAGATGGTGTGCATGTAGAGTGAAAGAATTTGTTAATGGCTTAAGATGTCATAAATGTTTTGCGTTTGGACACATGATGAGAGAGTGTAGCATGACTGAGAGACTGTGCCAAAAATGTGGAGAAATAGGTCATTTAAAAGATAAGTGTAAGAAGGAATGCGTGTGTAGGAACTGTAGAATGAAAGGAAGGATGCGAGTCATTCTGTTCTGTCCGTGGAGTGCCCGGAATATGTAAGAATGCTGATGAGAGAAAGAATTAGAATTAGTGATGATTGATAAGAGTATGAATGTAATCCAGTGTAATTGTCAGAGAGCGTATGTGGTTATGAGTGATTTGGGCAAAGTTATGAATGGGAAACGGGTGAGTGTAGCTTTATTGCAGGAGCCGTACGTCTCGAGTGGGTGTGTGCGGGGGCTCCCATCTACATGGGACGTCCTCATGAATGATAGTGCGAAAGCGGCAATAGTTGTGAATGATCCGAATGTGGAAGTGGTATGTGTGCGTGAATGTACCGATGAATGGGGTGTGTGTGCTTGGTTGAAAGGGGACTTTGGTGAATTGTATGTGGTGTCCATGTACTGCCGGTATGGGGCCGACATAGAGCCCTATCTGGCATACATGGACAGAGTGTGTGAAGCTACGAGGGGAATGCGTGTGCTGTTCGGGATGGATGCAAATGCTGTCTCCCCCTTGTGGTATAGCAAGGGCGGGGGTCGCAGTAGAGAGAATGTGATGCGTGGCAGAGTGCTTGAAGAATGGATTTTGGCGAACAGAATGATTGTGATGAATGAACCGAGCGAATGGTACACGTTTTCTGGACCGAGAGGCCAGAGCGATATCGATGTCACTCTGGCAAGCGATGTCCTAGCCGGGTGTTACTTAGAATGGACGATTAAGAATGATTGGGGTACGAGTGATCACAATGTGATATTGGTATGCTTAAAGTATGAGGTGGAAAATTAGAGAGAGAATGCTGTGTGTAAAAGATGGAATATGAAGAATGTGGACTGAGAAGCATATGTGAATGATTTGAGAGAGTGGGTAGTTGAGCATAGTGAGGAGATAATGAATGAGCGCGATACAAACAGGATGCTTGAATGTGTTATGAAATGGATCCAGGGGGTGAATAATAAGCGAATGAGGATGCATGGTAAAAGAAAGAATGGTAAGCTTGAATGGTGGACGAGTGAACTACAAATCCTAAAGGCAAGAGTCAGGAGGAGTAGGAGAAAATGGCAGAAAGCTAGGAATAGAAATAGTGAGTGTATGGAAGCTAGAATGAATGAATATAAGAGATGCATAAATGAGTATAAGAGGAAAGTGTATAAAGAAAAAGAGAATACCTGGAAGAAGTATGCAAGTGAATCATCCCTGGATCCGTGGGGTAAGGTATACAAAATGTGTAGAGGAAAGAATGTGAGGCAGAGAATGAGCTCGCTGAAAGTGGGTGAATGTACGTTTAATACGTGGAGGGAATGTGTTGTTGTGATGCTTGAAAAATTCTTCCCAGCCACGAGTATGATTGGTGATTACGTGAATGATACAGTGGCAGGGTGTATAAGGAATTTTGACTGGGATGAAGTAAATGTAGCGATTGCAAGGATGAGATTGAAGCGAGCACCCGGCTTGGATGGTGTGAATGCTGATATGTTGAGAATGATTTGGAGAGCGATTCCCGAGTGTCTGTTGATGTTGTTTAATGCGTGTCTGTTGAGTGGATGTTTCCCAGTGGCGTGGAAAGCTGCGAGAGTGACTGTATTACTAAAGTCCCCAGATAAGGTTAGATCGGACCCTGGGTCTTATAGGCCGATTTGTCTGTTGCCAGTGCTGGGTAAAGTGCTTGAACGAATGATGGTCAGAAGAATGGAGTGTAGAATGGATGAGCGTATGAATGAGGCCCAGCACGGCTTCAGGAGGGACCGTTCAACCGAGAGTGCATGGGCGTGTGTCAAAAGATATGTGAATGGATGTGGTGCGAAGTATGTTTTAGGTGTGTTTGTAGATTTTAAAGGTGCGTTCGATCTGGAAGAGGAAACAGAAAAAAGAAACAATGATGAAATTACAAATGATGTAATAAAGAGACTAAAGAACGTAGAAAACAAATTAAAAGTTAAAAGCTTTAGGCAGATGAAGAAGAAAGGTGTAGTTTTAGAGGTTCAAAGTCAAAAAGACATAGACTTAATAAAAAAATGTGATCTGGAAAAAGCAGGGTTAAAAATTGAAAAGCCAAAAATGCTGAACCCAACTATAATTATCTATGATATCGAAAAAGACTATAAGTCTGAAGAATTAAAAGATCACTTTATAAATAAAATTTTTTTAACAGATTCTGAAAAAGAAATAAATGAATTAAAGGAATAAGTAAATTTTGTACATAATTTTAAGACAAAAGACGGTAATAGACTGAATTGGATAGTTCAAGTCCCGTCCAATAAATACCGCCAAATTTTAGAAAAAGGAAGGATATTTATAATGTGGAGGGCCTATAAAATTAATGAGTATTTTAACATTACAAGGTGCTTCAAGTGCCATGGATTCGGCCACATCGCAAAGGTATGCAACACTCCTGATCAACTATGCGATTTTTGTGGTTCTAAGGACCACTTAAGAGAAAAATGCGAACATAAAGAACACCCCAAATGTATTAATTGTATACGAACAAAAAGAAAAGAAACAGGACACAATGTCCGAAATAGAGAATGCCCGAAGTACCTAAAATATCTAGAAATATATAAAAACAAAATAAGGTGGAGCTAATCATTGGACAGATAAACGCCCAAAGGTCCCAAGTGGCCGCTGCCAACTTAGAAATAATAATTAAAGAACGAAAATTGGACATCTTATGTTTGCAAGAACCATATGCGTTCAAAAATAAGGTTAGGGGATATTCATCCCCTAATTTAAAAATAATACAACCTTTAAATAGTTATCCATGGGTAGCGGCCATTGTAAATTCAGAAAAAATAGAAATATTATCATTACCGGGCAGTGAAGAACACATTATGTGTTTTCAAGTAACTTACCAATTCTTGGAATTTTATATAATAAATATATATTGTCAATTCTCCAAACCGTTAAATACGTTTTTGGAAAAAACTAATATATTGCTACAAAGACTTAGTGGCAAGAAAGTTCTTATACTAATGGACACGAATGCTTGGTCTGAGACGTGGTTCTCAAAGGAGACTAACGAACGAGGTAGAATCATGGAGGACTTTATAATAGCCAATGATCTTTTGATCGTCAATAAACCCAACAATATTCCGACATATATAACACCGAACGGAGATTCAAACATCGACCTGACACTCGTAAGTTGCAATTTTATTTCGGAACTAAGCAACTGGAGAGTTCATGACGATTGTACAACAAGCGATCATAACCTGATAATGTTTAAAATTAAAATTAGTCCTAGAAATCAAAATAAAAATAACAATAAAAATTGGCAAAGAGAAAAAGTATATAACATAAAAAGGAAGGTTTTGAAAGGATATAAGAAACATATATGTAGGGACTGATGAAAAATGAAGGGGAGTCATCGGGAATCGAACCCGAGACTTTCTGGTGGTAGGCACTGGTCAGTCCATCTACGCCACGGCCCCTTCTTAGGCAACGTGGTTCTTCTGTTCCTCTTATGTTCATTGATGGAGGCGCCCAATCCCACACTCGGCCCTTTCTTGAATCAAGTTCGTCCTCGAACTTTCATCATCGTCTTTCCAACACGCTCGGACAACTTCACACCTTGAACTCGTGTACCTCGTTGCCGACGGTTGCTTCGTCTTGAGACGCACGACAATTTCACACCTTGAATTCGTGTCCCTCATTGCCGCCGTCCGTCGTGCAACGTCGCATGCTTCGCCGTCGTGCGTTGCAATGCTTCGTTCGTCGTCATCGTCGTCGTCGTTTGCTTCGTGTGGTCGGTGCTGCCCTCCATCCCGGACGAGCCCCCAAATGTAGGAACTGATGAAAAATGAAGGGGAGTCATCGGGAATCGAACCCGAGACTTTCTGGTGGTAGGCACTGATCAGTCCATCTACGCCACGGCCCCTTCTTAGGCAACGTGGTTCTTCTGTTCCTCTTATGTTCATTGATGGAGGCGCCCAATCCCACATACAGAGTCTACCACCTAACGCGGAACCCGCGCTCGCGCGAACTTATGAAATGGCAACGTCGCAATGATACTGGCGTCATCTATGAACTGCTGGCGAAGGTATAAGGTCTTGTGGGGGTGCAAGGTTTGGCAAGATTGGTGACAGGTATTAGATACGTTTTGGGTTGTAAGAAAGGGCGGGCGAACGGTTCGATGAATCGGCTCGAGCCGAGATTTTGATTCCTGCCGGACATAGCCATAGTTGCTGAACGGCTGGAAACTTCTTGGTAGGTTCGATCCCCGTCGGGTATAATTTTTTTAAAATGATTTTTTTTTAATTCCTAACTGTATGATAATGATCAATATTTGCTTCCCAATATTTTTAAAACATTTGTTAAATATTTCAATTTAATATACGTAAATCTGAACTTAGAGCGCTTTTCGTGCTACCGTTTCGCTTGCCATGTATTTTGCCAATTATGGTACTGTTTAATATTTTTAGTAATTTCTAAATTTTAATTTCTAAGTTGAATATTAAAGTAATATATTAAGTAATATATTGCTTTATATTGCAACCCGTTTCTGTAACTTAACAACACAAATATGATTCAAATTGTATCGTGTTTAGTCTCATTTTAAGCATAAAAACGTCAACAATATCAAAATCAAATTTGCAGAACAAAATGAATGAGTATAAAAAAAGTTTGATCGTTGCATTAGTGTTGTATCACAGATACAAAGGCATTTATGTAATCTTTTACTGTCGCCCGACCTTTCTTTTACTCGTTGGCCCTTTGACGGCGAACGGTTCGACTTTGGCTCGGCTCGGCTAAACTCGGGCGCGATCGGCAGAGACCGCACCGAAGTCACCCCCAGGTCAGTCGCTACCTGAGGGTGACCGGTAGACTCTTCAATCATGTGGGGTTTGTTTACGTCGTATTACCCGTATCGCACGGAGGAAACACTTGCCCATGTTGTAGCCCGAACCGAATTTCATTGCCAGACCCGAGTACCGAGATGTTATCCGACTTCGGTCTCTGCCGATCGCGCCCGAGTTTAGCCGAGCCGAGGCAAAGTCGAACCGTTCGCCGTCAAAGGGCCAACGAGTAAAAGAAAGGTCGGGCGACAGTAAAAGATTACATAAATGCCTTTGTATCTGTGATACAACACTAATGCAACGATCAAACTTTTTTTATACTCATTCATTCTGTTCTGCAAATTTGATTTTGATATTGTTGACGTTTTTATGCTTAAAATGAGACTAAACACGATACAATTTGAATCACATTTGTGTTGTTAAGTTACAGAAACGGGTTGCAATATAAAGCAATATATTACTTAATATATTACTTTAATATTCAACTTAGAAATTAAAATTTAGAAATTACTAAAAATATTAAACAGTACCATAATTGGCAAGATACATGGCAAGCGAAACGGTAGCACGAAAAGCGCTCTAAGTTCAGATTTACGTATATTAAATTGAAATATTTAACAAATGTTTTAAAAATATTGGGAAGCAAATATTGATCATTATCATACAGCTAGGAATTAAAAAAAAATCGTTTTAAAAAAATTATACCCGACGGGGATCGAACCTACCAAGAAGTTTCCAGCCGTTCAGCAACTATGGCTATGTCCGGCAGGAATCAAAATCTCGGCTCGAGCCGATTCATCGAACCGTTCGCCCGCCCTTTCTTACAACCCAAAACGTATCTCATACCTGTCACCAATCTTGCCAAACCTTGCGCCCCCACAAGACCTTATACCTTCCCCAGCAGTTCATAGATGACGCCAGTATCATTGCGACGTTGCCATTTCATAAGTTCGCGCGAGCGCGGGTTCCGCGTTAGGTGGTAGACCCTGTATATATTATATGTAGCGTTGAAAGGCAAAATTATGGAAACAACGCAGAATTATTTAAGAACGCAGCATTAGCGTTGAAAGGCAAAATGTTAATTATGGAAACAACGCAGAATGATTTAAGAATACAATCATGGCTCGTCGATCGGTCCTCCGAGAGTGCCGACGACGCCGATAAATAAATTGTAGAGTTGCGCAAAGAGCGTTGTACGTACGCGTACGATGTATTTTGCACGAAGCAGCTCCCTGGTTGCTCATGCCAGTAGTCATATGCTTGTCTCAAAGATTAAGCCATGCATGTCTCAGTACATGCCGCATTAAGGTGAAACCGCGAATGGCTCATTAAATCGGTTATGGTTCCTTAGATCGTACCCACACTTACTTGGATATCTGTAGTAATTCTAGAGCTAATACATGCAAACCAGAGTTCCGAACAGAGATGGAAGGAACCCTTTTATTAGATCAAAACCAATCGGTGGCGGGCGGTCGCCCGTTCGTCCATCGTTTGCTTTGGTGACTCTGAATAACTTTGTGCTGATCGCATGGTGTAATAGCACCGGCGACGCATCTTTCAAATGTCTGCCTTATCAACTGTCGATGGTAGGTTCTGAGCCTACCATGGTTGTAACGGGTAACGGGGAATCAGGGTTCGATTCCGGAGAGGGAGCCTGAGAAACGGCTACCACATCCAAGGAAGGCAGCAGGCGCGCAAATTACCCACTGCTGGCACGGGGAGGTAGTGACGAAAAATAACGATACGGGACTCATCCGAGGCCCCGTAATCGGAATGAGTACACTTTAAATCCTTTAACGAGGACCAGTTGGAGGGCATGTCTGGTGCCAGCAGCCGCGATAATTCCAGCTCCATCAGCGTATATTAAAGTTGTTGCGGTTAAAAAGCTCGTAGTTGAATCTGTGTGTCACAGTGTAGGTTCACCGCTCGCGGTGTTTGGCTGGCATTATGTGGTACGTCCTACCAGTGGGCTTAGCTCCTTTTTTTTTTGTAACCCTCATAACTCCCTTGGCAGTCTCTCACCCCCGTAACCGTGATTCAGATTCTATGGGCGATCACCGAGACGAGCCAAGCAATAGAGCATTATACACTTGGGGACAGGCTATCACCCTACGTCCAGTCCGGGTACTAAGTAGTCCAGAGCCTGGTTCAGGACCCTGTTGAGTACAAGTACTCAACGCACCCACCCACAATCTTGATTTTACTGCTACTTCAACAAAATAAACATTCGCTCACGACCCAAAAACCACCCCTGTCCTAAGGACAGTCAGCATCTGAAATTCGGAGTGAGAACTCCCGCTCGCATTACTATATATGTGTACCTCTGGTGGGCGTCAGGCAGACGAGCATAGCTCCAGTCTGTTGCTGACACCCGCCTGTTATGCGGGGTACACCACGGCCGGGATCGCTGCACCACCCTTTGCCATGAGGGGAGAAGGGCTACAGCTGCCATCCCGGCGTCCTACTAAATTCCGCGCAGGAAATATCCGACATGGTTCCCCAGAGTCTAGACCGATTACAATCAAAGCAGACCAGCGTGGTATTGAGCGTACACACGCCAGTGCAGCTTAAACATGCACACTCTCCTTTGTTGACATTTGCGATCGCTAGCTAAGAAAGGCAGGGTTACATTTTCGCTCAGTCGTCATGTTCTCCTATTGTATTTAATCCTCAGTCATTACTACAATCTTACATATCTTAACCTAACCGCCCCATACTGCACAGTGGGCTTCGCTCATACTTGCATACACTTGACAGACAATAGCTCTGTTCCCGAATGACTTGCCAAGTAGGCGCAGCTGTTCCTTGACATTCTCCCAAGCAGCACTCGCGGGGCTTAGCTCATTGCGGGCGGTCCAACTAATATCCCATCGCGGTGCTCTTTACTGAGTGTCGAGGTGGGCCGATACGTTTACTTTGAACAAATTAGAGTGCTCAAAGCAGGCTACCTTCGCCTGAATACTCTGTGCATGGAATAATGGAATAGGACCTCGGTTCTATTTTGTTGGTTTTCGGAACCCCGAGGTAATGATTAATAGGCACAGATGGGGGCATTCGTATTGCGACGTTAGAGGTGAAATTCTTGGATCGTCGCAAGACGGACAGAAGCGAAAGCATTTGCCAAAAATGTTTTCATTAATCAAGAACGAAAGTTAGAGGTTCGAAGGCGATCAGATTCCGCCCTAGTTCTAACCATAAACGATGCCAGCTAGCGATCCGCCGAAGTTCCTCCGATGACTCGGCGGGTAGCTTCCGGGAAACTAAAGCTTTTGGGTTCCGGGGGAAGTATGGTTGCAAAGCTGAAACTTAAAGGAATTGACGGAAGGGCACCACCAGGAGTGGAGCCTGCGGCTTAATTTGACTCAACACGGGAAACCTCACCAGGCCCGGACACCGGAAGGATTGACAGATTGATAGCACTTTCTTGATTCGGTGGGTGGTGGTGCATGGCCGTTCTTAGTTGGTGGAGCGATTTGTCTGGTTAATTCCGATAACGAACGAGACTCTAGCCTGCTAAATAGACGTATCTTATGGTATCTCGAAGGCCCCCGGCTTCGGTCGGAGGGTTTTTACTACCAACGTACAAACAAATCTTCTTAGAGGGACAGGCGGCTTCTAGCCGCACGAGATTGAGTAATAACAGGTCTGTGATGCCCTTAGATGTTCTGGGCCGCACGTGCGCTACACTGGAGGAATCAGCGTGTTTTCCCTGCCCGAGAGGCCCGGGTAACCCGCAGAACCTCCTTCGTGCTAGGGATTGGGGCTTGCAATTATTCCCCATGAACGAGGAATTCCCAGTAAGCGCGAGTCATAAGCTCGCGTTGATTACGTCCCTGCCCTTTGTACACACCGCCCGTCGCTATTACCGATTGAATGATTTAGTGAGGTCTTCGGACTGGTGCGCGGTCAATGCTTCGGCATTGCCGATGTTACCGGGAAGATGACCAAACTTGATCATTTAAAGGAAGTAAAAGTCGTAACAAGGTTTCATGGGTGAACCTGCGGAAGGATCATTAATGAATGAAATAACACTGAAAGACACACGAAAAATAATATATAATCATCCTGGCTTGAAAGAAAGAAAGAAAGAAAGAAAGAAAGAAAGGAGGAACGTACGATAGCATAACTATATCGAACGAACAAATGAAAAACGATATCGAACGAACCTCGGCACCGTCGTCGACGACACACGGCTTACGCGCGGAGACTTTGCCCTCCCGTCCGTTGTCCGTTCGACGTTGGCCCGCCGAGGTCATTAACAAGCGCGTCGAAACCGGGAACCCTTTCGGATTTCAAGTTCAGACGAAGCGGCCGACCGATCCAGTTCGAATTCTGCAACGTCTCTTCTCGCCCTCCACGGCAACGGGATGAACGCGTATATCGAGACGTTTTCGAGAGAAGTTTTAAACGAACGCTTGCGTGCGGTCGACACACAGACCCGCCGTTCTCTAATACTTCCGATACGTTTAGAAAATACGCAACGCCTCGTGGCAGGTTGGGGACGAGCGAGAGTGAGACGAGACCAGAAACTCTAGAGCGTTTCGGTTTAGACCGTTCTTAGCTTGCTTCTTGTCCGATCGTGTATACGTTTCCCGAGTTCCTCTCACCAGGGGACACACATCGAGGATCTCTTCCAGCGCGAGCGCCGGTAAGTACCTCGGCGCTAAGGACAGAAGAATAGTAAGGGGAGAAAGGGAATACATTTGTCGAATGCTTTTCTTTCTCTTCTTTTCCTTTTTGTTTCTTTATTACCGAGGGAAATATCGCCCCGTGGGTTGCGTGCTCCTCGCCGTTGTCTCTCGGTGAAGAAAATTTTGCGTCCAATCGAAGACAAAACCGTGCCAGATTTTTATCGCGCACGGATCGGGTAACCTGGAACGAAACTCGAATTACACGCATCGGCGTTGATGTGCGCCCGTTATTTAAAGGTTCCGATACATCATGCGTTTCCGAAAGCGGAAGAGAATGAAAACTTGAAGGAGAGGAGGTGGTTGTTCGGGGGTAAATATGGAACCGGCGTCAGTAACACTCGCAGCTCGTGCGTCGGACACCCGTGCCGTTTAAACGAGGAGAATACGTTCGACGGATACGTCCGTCGTCGATTCTCTTTTACGGAATAATTGGGACGCAAGACCGACTCGAGGTTATCCGGAGCAGCGCGTTTCGCCCGACCCCTTCCTTGACAAAAAGAAAAATATTCTCCCGCCAAACGGGACCGTGATCATCGTACCAAGGGCGCTGCGCGTCGTTATCGCGCGCGTTCTCGAAGTCGCGCGGCGAGTCGAAGGATACGTTGGTGTCGGGAAATCTCCCGCCGTTTCCCTCGACCCCGTGACATTCGACGGTTCATTTAACATAATGTACTCTTCGCCCGGCCGTCGGGGACACGCGTTAGCGTCCCCCGGCGTGCTTCGTCACTGGACCGTATCGTGTCGTCAAAAATTGTCGTCTCTTATGGGGACGTTGGCGACGCCCTCGCTTCCCGCGCGCGCTGGCGGGTTGCGTAGGGTCTCTGTTTATTTCGAAACGAAGTACCAGAGGGATTGAAACAAAAACACAATATGAATAAAATTATATACGATTACCCTGAACGGTGGATCACTTGGCTCGTGGGTGGATGAAGAACGCAGCTAATTGCGCGTCAACGTGTGAACTGCAGGACACATGAACATCGACATTTCGAACGCACATTGCGGTCCACGGCTTCCAAATCCTGGACCACGCCTGGCTGAGGGTCGTTCACGTAACTAAATACTGCTTGCGTTGCGTTCGCTCACGTGAACCCCCGTTTCTTTTCCCATTCCGAAGGAACCCCGCCGTCTCGTTCGCGTTACAACGTTACAGGTTTCGGGCGTTTGGGATGGAAGAAAGGAGACTATGATAATAAAGTGGGGAATGTTGAGACTTTCGCGACGTACGAGCGATTGTTGGACGTTGGTCGGCGTTTGTCGCGGGCGTTTGGCCCCGGTGCACTGCGGCTTCTATTAGCGGTCGCTTTGTTCTGGATGCCAACGCATCTAAAGACCGCGCTCCCGACGTCGCCCGAAACGAATCTTTGCGCGCGACCGAGAGAACAGATTTCCATAGCGAAATTGAAACTCTGTCCGCGAGAGAGAAGTGAAGAAAAATAATAAAGAGAGAGGAGAGGAAATTGAGGAGAATGAAATTTGGAAAAAGAGCACGGCAGAACGGAAGGGCTCGAAGGAGAGCGACCGGATCGTCCCTGATGTTCGTTACACAGGGCCCCAGGTATCTTTTGGGAGGTGG
>OY757222.1:10075000-10110000 GCA_963583965.1 Nomada ferruginata
ATCTGACGGCCACATCCCCCGGCGGACTCTAAAACGCCGCCTGCGGCCGGTCCCATCTGCCATTCTGGTGTTTATTGTCCTTACGACCAGGCAAGACAAAGGACATGGTTGGACATGGAAGGATTAAACAAATAAGATACCACAACCATATTTAGAAATGGAGACCGAAGGTGAAGCCTCGGACACAGAGGCCCTCGGTCCCGGGACCTCTGTGGCGGACTTGTCCGCTCTGGATAGGAGGACCACCGACGACGACCAGGCAAATATACAAGGCAATGAGATGGAAAAATGGACGGACCTGCCCCTGAGCGGGTATATCAAATGCAGGTTCTGCAATGAGGAGGGTCCGGAAGTATGGTTCATGAACGAAGCCAAATTTAAAGAGCATATTGAGCTCAGACATCCCCAGCAAAAAGCTGTCTGGAGGTGTGCAGCATGCCGACGGCACTTTGAAAAGTTGCACGGGTGGCGGGTGCACGCTTCCAGATGCAAAGGAAGAGGAACTGGCAATGAGGCTGGGGATGATAGACTAGTAAAATGTCAGGTGTGTGGCGAGACATTCCGGACCCAAGCCGGCCTAGGCCAGCATGAAAGGTATAGGCATCCTCAAACGCG
Organism: Nomada ferruginata; assembly: GCA_963583965.1. Taxonomy (NCBI): domain Eukaryota; kingdom Metazoa; phylum Arthropoda; class Insecta; order Hymenoptera; family Apidae; genus Nomada; species Nomada ferruginata. Next base: position 10,075,616 of record OY757222.1, read on the forward strand.
GAACCTAGCACGACAAGCCCAAAGTACCCGTGGCAGGAACGGACCAGGCAATAGAGCCTCGGCCTGGTCCAAAGAGGAAGTGGACCTCCTAATTGACCTAGATAGGAGGTTCCACTTGGAACGGTACCCTAATGTCAGAATAAGGGAGTTCCTTCCACATAAAACTTTAAGACAAATCAGCGATAAAAGGAGGCTCTTACCCGCTCGGGGCAGGGTAGAAGCAAATGTTGAAGAGGAGTCCTCCTCTGGGAGCTCAGTTTACATATCGGCAGAGGAGGAAGTAAATGAGCTTCCCAGAAGAATCATAGGTAGAGAGGAATGGGAGGAGATCCTCCAGAATGCCATAATGGCTAACAGCCTTCAGCACGAACATCCGTTAAGGAGAACTGAAAGGCTGATACAAGACATAGCGTGCTGGAAGAGAATACACCAGGTGGACATTGATTTAATTGTGCAAAATGTCACAGAAATGATCAGTGGCAATGTCCAAGGAGGCCCTGCAACACGGACTACGGCCGCATGGAGAAAAAGAAATCCCAATATAAGTAATAATGGGGCAAGCGGACGCATACCGAATAAGAGAACGACACAGAAAAGGTATGAATACGCTAGGGCACAAGAAACTTACAAGAAATGCCCCCAAAGGCTTGTGGATTGGGCGATAGCGGGCAAACAGCCCCAAAACAAGCAAAGGCTGGAACCTCCCGCGAAAGAGGAAATCCAACCACTTTACAGGGACCTCTGGGGTACAGCTGGGCCCCAAGTCAGCCTTAAAGCAGGTAGGAGACCCAGTGATCAGAATGGCTCTAACATGAGCGAAGTGTGGAAACCCGTCACCACTGGGGAGCTAGTGGAGAGGGTGAAAAGGATTAAAAGCAACACGGCAGCAGGAATTGACGGAATTACTAAGGCTGACATAAAGAGGGACGGAGCGCTACACGTCCTGAGTAAGCTGTATAACCTGCTACTAATGAGCCGAGTATATCCCAACCAATGGAGAATGAATAGAACAACGCTAATCCCCAAGCCAGGGAAAAGCATAGAAGAGGCAAGTAACTGGCGGCCCTTCACAATTGGGTCGCTAATGGGAAGGATATACTCGTCGATGATTGACCGGAGACTCCGAACCATAGTAGAAATAAACCGGAGGCAGAAAGGCTTTACCAGGGAGGACGGATGCAAACACAACATAGCCGTCCTCAGCAGCGCTCTGTCCTCCATGAAAGAGAAAGGGGGAGGAGTCATGACAATTATAGATATATCCAAGGCCTTCGACACGGTTCCCCACTGCGTGATGGGTAGCTGCCTGAGAGCCAAAGGGGTCCCTACGATCGCCGCACAGTATATTACAAAAATGTACAAGGAGTGTAAAACTAAAATTATGTGCAAAGGCGGCCAAGTAGTGGAGACAGACCTCAAGAGAGGTGTTAAACAGGGCGACCCGCTATCGCCCTTACTATTTAACATAATCTTAGATCCCATAATTGGGAAAATTGACGAGACGACGGAGGGCATCCAAATGGGAGGCGAGAAGGTCTCCATCATAGCATTTGCGGACGATCTGGTGCTGATCGCTAAAACCAAAGGAGGCCGCAAAGCAGAACAAAATGCTCACTATCTATTTAAAGAAACTGGGAATGAGCATAGCGGCCTCCAAGTGTTCGGCACTACAGATCGTCCAAAAGAATAAGACGTGGCATATGGCGGACCCGGGTTTGGAAATAAGCGGAGTTATCATTCCATACTCCGACCCGGAGTCCACCTTTAAATACTTGGGAATAAACGTAGACCCATGGAGAGGCCTGCGTGGCTCCTCGATAAGAGGAATTAAAGAAGCTGTTAAGGATATCAAGCGGTTCAGGCTTAAACCGCATCAGAAAATTAATTTAATAAGAACGTATCTCCTGCCAAGATACATACACAGGCTGGTGGCAGACGCTCCACCCTTGGGCACCCTAAGGCAGTTGGATCACGAAATTAAGCAAGAAATCAAAGAGATCCTTCGCCTCCATCCGTCCACGACGGATGGAATAATATACACGAGCAAAAGCCATGGGGGCTTGGTCGTCCAAAGGGTGGAACTGATAGTTAAGTTAGCTAAGCTAAGAAGCGCCTTAGCAATGAAGACGTCAACAGACGAAGCCGTCAGAGTAGCGCTTCTAGGGCACGAGAGCGTACTTAGAAAATATGCAACTTCTATCGGCCTAAATTGGGACCGAGGAATAACAGCTAAAAATATCGAGAAGGCGCGAAAAGGCCTCAGAAAGAAAGAAACTGAGAAATGGAGACAGCTCGTCTCCCAGGGCCAAGGCATACGAGAATTCTTTGGAGACAAAGTTGGTAATGCCTGGCTCTACAACCCTGAATTATTGAAGCCGTCTAGGTACCTGGACGCCCTAAAAATGCGAAGTAACACCTTCGGTACGAAAGTAGCACTTAACAGGGCTAAGAAAACTTTGGATGTTAAGTGCAGAAGGTGTGGCGTCCAGGCCGAGACCCTAGGGCACATCCTAGGCAATTGCACCCACACGAAGCCCCAAAGAATCAATAGGCACAATGAAATTTGTAAATTAATTAAAGACAAAGTGCCGAGCTGCTATGCGGTCTTTGAAGAGCCAACAATAAACGTGCTGGGAGAGTTGAAGAAACCGGATCTGGTTATTAAAGACCAGGACACGGTTTACGTTGTCGACGTTAGCGTTCGCTACGAAGACAAAGACAGCCTCCCTCAGGCTTACAAAGAAAAGATAAGGAAATACAAGGATACCGCAGAGCTCTTAAGAATAAAAATGAATAGTGTAAGGGCAGAGGTATTACCAATCATAGTGGGATGCAGGGGAGCCATGCCTACAAAGACAGTACGGAATATAACACGCCTAAGGCTCGGAAAGAGAGACTGCCTGACGGCTTCGCTGATAACCCTCCGATCGTCGCTCGAAATGGCGAACCATTTTATTGACTACGATCACATTACGTGATCGTTATAGAAGCATTACATGTTACTTATTTATTATCAGTGTTCGTCCTATTTATTAACTAATCAATTCTTATTTCCAGGTGACTGTGGCAGAAAGGCGCTGCTCCGGAACTCTGCCTTCCTTTTAAGGAAGGTTCGACGAACGAGGCAGTATGTCTCAACTTGGGACTGCCTGGAAGCCACTAAATGATTTTAAAACTGACGAGGCGCAAGCCTGAATAAGAATTAACTTATTTATTTTATTTCAGGTGACTGAGTCCGTACAGCGCTGCTCTGGAACTCTACCTTCCTTTTAAGGAAGGCCGGACGAACAGAGCAGTATGTCTCAGACTGGGACTGCTGAAAAGACTCTATAAAGTTTTATATTTGACAGGGCGCAAGCCCAACACACAGTCTTAACACTGACGAAGCAGCTGCCCGTCTTGGCCTTTTACACCAAGCGGTGCGAGTCCTGCTATACTATTGTATAGTAGGGCGCGGGGCGGGCTCTAAGCATGGAGAGCCCGGGGCGACGCCTTCGCGCGGCATTCCTGACAACACACATCGGTGTGGCTAAGTTCGCCTCCCGTAAGGGTCCCCGTTCCTAATTTTTCCACGAACCGCGGGCAGGTCTCATGGCAGTGGACGCTAGAAAGTAGGCTCGCGTATAAAATCGCCATTGTTGTTATTGTTGAATAGTTTTAGATGCACCTAACGCGCTGGTGCTTAAACTTGCGCGGAAGTATACCGGGCTAATACTCGGTACAGGATTTAGCCAAATGCCTCGTCATCTAATTAGTGACGCGCATGAATGGATTAACGAGATTCCCTCTGTCCCTATCTACTCCCCTCAGGGGCTGTGTCTGTTCCTGAACTGACTCCGGTCGGGTCAGGGACGGACACAGTATGGGTTTTAGCGGGCCCAGGGTTACCCGAGCTCTTAGCACACCGTAAACCAGTGGTCATGTTTCGCTGGAACGGGGGTCTTGCCTTAACCGACCGGACCGCGAGGATGACAACCTCTATAAAAAATCCCTTACCTTAAGGTATGGCGCGCGCCGAAGGGGTACGTTCCGGACTTTGCGCCGGAGCGTGGCCGGTGGGTGCACCGGTTGCTAGCGGCCAACCTCCGGGAATATGGCGACTCCCGGTTGTATTTAGCCTTACCCGGGTAAGGCGGCTCTGCCTCGGTGGACCACCCCTTCCGACCTTCTCGTGGGACGCAGTTATGAGTTCAAAATCCAAACAAAAACAAAAACAAACCAAAGATGAAGGAGAAGGAGAAATAGGAATGGAAGAAGTGGAGATGACTTTACCTGAGTCACAAAGTAGAATCCACAGTAGGAAGAGTTCGACATCGTCCATTTTCTCAGAGGACACCTCGAATAAGGGAACACCTAGTAAATCGAGTAAAAGGAGAAAGATAGGTGAAACAGATAATGCTAGCGTAGAAGATAAAGAAGAAGACCCAAAACAGACTAATAAAACATTAAAAGAGATATATGAAGAGCGATTGAAACTGGAAGATTTTCTCTTCAATGAAAATAAAAAAGTTACTAAAGCATGCATTAAATACGTTCTGGAAAAATGGTCACTTCTTGAGAACCAACTTCAAGAAGAAATTATAATAAATGAAATAGTGAAAACTGAAAATAGATTTACCTTTAAAAGTTCTTATGCGCAGGTTGCTGCAAGTGCGCCTTGTGCCCCTCATCCTGTAAGTGGCCTCGACCCTGTAAAACTAAAAAAGAAATAAAAATTTGAAGTAATATTGCTAAAACCTGAAAAAGAAAATGACGACAGAGATAATGAAGAGATTAAAAAAGCTGTTATAGAAAAGCTAAAAGACTCTAGTAAAAATCTCAAGGTTAGGAGCATTCGCCAAATGAAGAAGAAAGGTATTGTCATTCAAGTTAGCAATAAGAATGATGTTGAATTAATTAAAAGCAGTAATTTAAAATCAATTGGTATCAAAATGGAAAAACCCAAGAAAATCGATCCCTCCATCATCATTTATGATGTTGAGAAAGAATATAAAAAGGAGGAACTACTCGAAAACTTTATAAATAAAAACTTGGATATGAATTTAAAACAAAACTTACAGTCTATAAAAGAATCAATTGAATTTAGACACAGTTTTAAAACTAAGGAGAATAGGGTTAACTGGGTGGTACAGATTCCCGGTGAAATAAGTATATAGCGAATTGTTAAAGAGAGGCAAAGTGTACATGCTCTGGCGTGTGTACCGAATTAGAGAATATCTGAACACCGTAAGGTGCTTCAAATGCCATGGCCATGGCCACATCGCCAAATACTGTAGTGCCTCGGACCAACTTTGTGAAACATGCGGTTCGAAAGAACATGCAAGGGATGATTGTCCTAAAAAGGACAAACCGATTTGTATAAATTGTTCTAGGGCGAAACGTAAGGAGCTTGATCACAATGTAAGAAGTAAATTATGTCCGGAGTTTCTAAAATACCTAGAAATCTATAAATCGAAAATAAAATGGAACTAAAAATTGGCCAAATTAATGCGCAGCGTTCAGCTGTAGCCGCCGCTGAATTAGAAAATTTAATGATTAAGCATGATTTAGACGTCCTGTGTTTGCAGGAACCGTATAGTTATAAGAACACTGTTTGCGGCTATAATTCTTCAAATGTAAAAATTATACAACCTTTTAACGGAACCCCTTGGGTGGCGGCGGTTTTTATGCACGATAGGTTAGGCACTTTTATACTACCGGACATGAACGAGCACATAATTTGTTTCCAAGTTTTTAATAATGCATACGATTTTTATATTTTAAACGTATACTGCCAGTACTCCTTACAAATTAGCCAATTTTTAGAACGTATTAATAATATTTTAGAAAAACTAAGAGGCAAAAAATTTATAATAACCATAGACTCCAACTCTAAATCTGAGTCTTGGTTTTCGAATGAGACGGATGAAAGGTGGAAGCTTGTGGAGGAGTTTATATTATTTAATAATTTAATAATTTTAAATAGGCCAAATAATCCTTGTTCATTTATGACTTCACGTGGTCAGTCCAATATTGATTTGACACTACTTAGTTCCAACTTTGGGAGGAACATAAAAGATTGGAGAGTCAGTTTGGATTGCGGTACCAGTGACCACAATCTTATCATTTTTAAAATAGTATCAGACATAAAAAACTGTAACTTGAGACGGACCTTGTTTGTGGAAAGACCGTATAATATTAAGAAGGCTAATTGGGAAAAATTTGAAACACTTGTGAAGGATAAATTCGATAAAAAAATTAAAGAAGAAATTACAAATTTAAAACCGAATGATGCGGTAGAGATCTTTTGTAAACTTCTTAATTTATGTTGTAAAGAAAGTATTCCCAAGAAAGGATTCAAAAACAATGCAGTCCCCTGGTGGACCGAGGAGCTCCAGAAATTAAAAAATGAAACGTGCAAACGGAAAAAACAATTACAAAGAGCATTAAAACTAAATTATTACGACCTTATTCCAGATTATAGATTAAAATTTAAATTAATTAGAAATAAATATGTTGCTACAATAAAAAAGACAAAGAAACAGTCATGGAAAAATTTCGCAACTAAAGAAGGAAATAGAGACCCATGGGGCATGATTTACAAGATTGTCCGCAATAAAATAAATAAAGATGAAAATTTGGGTGCTCTTAGGCTTCCATCAGGCGAGTCAACCACATGCTGGCGTGAAACCGTACAGGAACTTTTAAATAAATGCATGCCTATAGATTTAGATGAAGATGAAACAAATGAACAGAAGGAATTAAAAGCGAATAACAGTTTATACTATAATAATAACTTAGAACCTGACATTTCATTTGAAGAGATTTTTAATTCGCTAAATAAATGTAATAAAAATAAGGCTCCAAGCCTAGACTGCTTCCAGTCTGAGATAATTTTTAAACTTTGGAATGTGGATAAATATATTGTTTATAATCTTTTTAATAACTGCATGAGGAATGGAGTATTTCCGGTTTTATGGAAGCAGGCTAATTTAAAAATAATTCTAAAAAATCCCATGAGAGATAGAGCTCTTCTTGATTCATATAGGCCTATAGCCCTGTTATCCGCCATAGGAAAAAATTTTGAACGAGTAATTATAAGCAGAATACAAATATATTATAAAAATAAAGACCTTGAGAACGACATGCAATTTGGCTTCAGGCCGCATAAGTCTACAGAAGACGCATTGACTGCTTTAAAAACTAGTATTAATAATTGTGATAAAAAATATATAGTTACCGTATTTATAGATATCCAAGCTGCGTTCAATAACTCATGGTGGCCGGCTATTATCGCTAAAATCATACAAGCTGAGTGTAGCACCACACTAGTTAAATTATTAAAAAGTTATTTCAAAAATAGGGAAATGATAGTAAAGTCAAAATATGAAAAAATTAGTCGGTATATGCAGAAAGGATGTCCGCAGGGGTCAGTACTCGGCCCAATCGCCTGGTGCTGGTGCATGGATACCTTGTTAGAAACATTTCAAAAAGAGATTAACGAACAAAATGCGGAAATGATTGCTTATGCCGACGATTTGGTAATGATAGTAAAAGACAATGCTAGATCTGAATTAGAGACAATATCTGATAAAGGTTTAAAAATTCTGAGTGAATGGTGTAAAAATCATAAACTTAATGTCTCTATTAGTAAAACTTCGGCAATCTTAATAAAAGGCAAATTGAATAAAGAGAGACTCCCAATAATTAAAATCAATAATATTAAAATCAATTATGTAGATAAAATTAAATACTTAGGTGTAATTATAGATAATAGACTAAATTTTATAGAGCATGTCAAATATATAAGAAGTAAAATAATAAAATTTACAATGGCGCTAAGGAGGGTCGCTCGAGATTCTTGGGGCATCAAAACTAACATAATATCTATTATGTATAAAGCTGTATTCCTTCCTATTACAACGTATGGATCCTATATTTGGTTTGGAGAAATTGAAAAAGTACATGTAATGAGACACATACTTGCCACTCAGAGGTCCTTGTTGCTCCTAATGACTAGGGCTTGCAGAACTTCGTCCACGGTTGCATTACAAGTTATGGCAGGAGTCCTCCCGTTGGACCTAGCAATAATCAGACGCTCTTTAATATATGGTATCAAAAATAACAAAACGATAAGATGGAAATCATTTTTATATATACAAAAAGAAAATTTACGGATCGCAGATGAACCAAATCGAATAAGAACAGAAACGAATAAAATAGTTAATATAATTTACGATGAATGGCAGACCAGATGGCAAGGAGAAGAAAGAGGCAGAAATACGTTTGAATTCATTAAAGATGTTAAATTTAAATTGAACAATAAATGGTTTACCCCTAACAGATTTTGCACATATATAATGACAGGATATGGACCGATAAACAACACATTGTTCAAAAGAAATAGGATTGACAATAAAAACTGTATAGTATGTAACTTAAACGAAGAAGAAGATGTCAATCATATAATCTACCCGACTAGAATTTCAGTTAGGCATGCCTAAAAACGAATGTGGGCCTAATGCGGAAACGATTGGGCATACCTAACTGCGGCAAGTTTAATCGTTACCCCATTAGGTCCTAATGCAGAAAGAATAATGCACGCCTAAGTTAGGCATTCCTAACAGTGGCCATACGTGGCTCGGATGGGGATGGCCGAGCGCACGCCTAAGTTATGCATTCCTAACAGTAGCCATGCGTGGCTCGGATGGGGATGGCCGAGCGCAAACCTAAGTTAGGCACTCTTACAGTGGCCATACGTGGCTCGGATGGGGATGGCCGAGCGCACGCCTGAGTTAGGCATTCCTAACAGTAGCCATGCGTGGCTCGGATGGGGATGGCCGAGCGCAAACCTAAGTTAGGCACTCTTACAGTGGCCATACGTGGCTCGGATGGGAATGGCCGAGCGCACGCCTAAGTTAGGCATTCCTAACAGTGGCCATACGTGGCTCACAAGGAAACATCCCCAACTGTTCGTCTTCGATTTTTATGAAACTTGGTGGATAATGGGCGTAAACAAATTGTTTGAAAAACCCTTGATTTTTTAAATTTTCTTTCCATGGATTTTTCAAACAAAACTTGTATGCAGTTTTGTAAACGCATTTTTTTTATTATCTATCACCGTTCTTGAGATATTTCACGAAATATAGAATTCTGATTTTTTTCAAAGGGTGATTTCACCTCCTAATCTTGCAATTGGGACGCTATAAAAAGTGTAATATATCCACCAAGTTTCATCAAGATCGGAAACGGACAGTTCGCGATGTTTCCTTGTCTGATGGGACTGACCGAGCGCACGCCTAACAAAAGTTAAGCACTCATAAGAGTCACCATGCGTGGCTCAGATGGGTATGGCCGAACGCTCGCCTAAGCTAGAGGTAGTGGGGCGCTCAAACAAATGCAGGAATAATATATTTGCAGGCATGTCAGTATCAAACGTACGCTTGTGTATAAAAGTTTAGGTTACCGTAAGAGGGCCTTCAAAGTGATAATAGTTTTACGATTGTTCCATCAGATCAATTTAACTTGGTGATATGCAAGATCTGAAAACGCGTGAACTCACACGTCTCAGAGTTCAACGACTGAGTAAGCGGCGTAGATTATTGACTGATCAGCAATACCCAGAATATCAATTTCAATCAAGAGTCTATGAAGAACGTGGGAGTGCAAATTTAGAAAACTTTGACTCGGTTGTTGTGGAAGTGTCGGAAGTCGATCGACATACACCGATAACACCGATAATTAATAATGATATTGTATCATCAGAGAGAGACGAGGCAAGAGAGAATGCAGGATATAGTAGTAGAGATAAACGTACAGAGACTCTTATGCATTATCAGAATACAAGCGATGAGACAGAAGAAGAGGCTGCAGAGAATGTTCATGAATTTTGTAACTTTAATGACATACAAGAGATTCGCCAATGGGCTCTCATGGATCCACCAATACCACACACTCGGTTGGAAGTATTGATGAACATATTAAGGAGACATTCTTATCCTAATTTACCTAAAACAGCCAAAACATTTCTACGTACAACATCCATCAATTATACCATCGAAAGCTTTAATGGGACCGATGATGAGTTTGTGTATTTTGGGATAAGTAAAGTTCTTGAGAAATGTGTAAATCCAGAGATCCATGAAAGTAATGATATACCATTGATGTTTAACGTTGATGGTTTACCATTATTTAAGTCAAGCAGAAAACAGTTTTGGCCAATCTTATGTAAAAATTTTCATCATCCTGATGTTTACCATTTCCTGTTGCCACATATTGCGGAGATGGAAAGCCAACCAATCTTGGACGATATTTGGAACAATTTATAAATGAAATTAACGATCTTCAACGTATTGGTATCGCTATAGGAAATAGAGCATTTACTATATCCATCAAAGCTTTCATATGTGACAGACCTGCACCTTCGGTTTTGAAATGTATTAAAGGTCACGCAGGATACTGAGCGTGCGAAAGATGTACAATAAGTGGCGAAAGATACAAGAACCGGATAATTTATCCATTGGCAAATAGTGAAAGAAGGAGCGATTTGTCATTTAGAAATCAAACTGATGCACAACATTATTTAGGAATATCTCCCTTACTTCGCTTATATCCGAACATTGACATGATCAACCAATTTTTATTAGATTCCATGCACTTGGTGTATTTGGGAATTATGAAAAAACTATTACACTATTGGATAGATGGAAATGTGAAAGGGTTGAAGCTGAGAGATCGTGCTAAGATGCAATTATCAAATTTACTACAAAGGATTAAAGTACCTGCTGAATTTCAACGAACGACTAGATCACTAACAGATTTTCAGAAATTCAAAGCCACTGAATACCGATTTTTGCTGTTATATGCAGCACCTGTTATTTTCAAAAAAAAATTGCCGACTGACGTATATAGACATCTATTACTCCTTCACACTGGTTGCAGAATATTATCGTCCAAAGAATTAGCCGTGGATAAATGTGAATATAATATATTTAAATAATATGCTAGACTGTATTTGAAGAAATTTGTGAACAAAGCACCAGTTATATATAAAAAAGAATTTATGGTTGGAACTGTCCATAATCTGATCCATCTTGCAGATGATGTTGAAAATATGAACTGCTCTCTATCTAATATTTCCAGTTTTCCATTCGAAAATGCTCTAGGAAGAATGAAACGACTTCTTCGAAATGGAAATAAGCCTCTCTCTCAATTATGCCGTCGGTTGAATGAAATCTCTCATATCTGGTACGAGAAAGCGGACATTCCACCTACAATACATTTTACTAGACAATTGAGATCAAAAGAATTCGGGAATAAAATAATGATTAAAAGAGTTCAGTATAAAGAGGCGCCTTTAACCACAACATTTCCAAACAATACAGTTTTATTGAATAATAATGAAATCGTACAATTGGATAGTATGAGTATATCCCCAAATGATGACGCAAATTGTATAGAAATTACAGGAAAGATATTGAGGAAGAGAAGAGCACTTTATTCGTATCCTTGTAATTCTCACCATCTACAAATGTGGAATGTTAGCGGTAGAAATACGGACACTATAATGTGTAAAATTACCGATATTAAAAAAAAGATGGTCCCATTTGATTTCAGTGATAGTGTTAGAGAAAAAATTGTAGTGGTGCCTCTACTTCATATGTGAAGTACAATATCAAAAGCATAAAATGGGTTATGCAAAAGTGTATAAAAATTTTTATGGTACAAACAGTTTACAAATAAAAGGCGGTACACCTTGTATATACGTATCGAGCTGTCAAATGTTTCGACAATGTCAATCTAAATAAACTGAACTAATCGTTTGCTTTTTATTTGTTTCTGACATGACGCGATACTATATTCAAGTACACATATACAGGGTGGCCCAGAACTCGCGCGGTATTTTTAAAAACGGGGTAGCTGAGGTAATTCTGAACAACTTTTACCTTGACCAAAATATTGTTTGAAGCTTCGTTTTGTAGTTATTAACGAAAAACACTGGCCAATTACAGCGCCCGTATAGCTTGAGTTCAGTCACAATCGCGCGCGGCCGTAATCGCGTGCATCGAGGGGCACCGTACGGCAAATATGACAATCGTCTTACATTAAGAATAATGTGTAATTCTTCGTTATTCATGAATAACAATTTAATTAACAAGTCGTTTAATAACTGTTCCATACTTTTATTCGTTTTCCGAAACGAAGAAAGTGTTTTATTAATTATGAAAAAAGTGTTTGGATGATTAATGATTAATGTTAGAAAAGGGTAGTTAAATAAACTTATCCATTCGACCGCGAATTTACCTGCTTCGACGGTGTCTTGCCATATGGTCATTGTACCGATCCTGACATATCCCAATTTAAATTTAATTTAAATGCCACGTCCCGGCAATCGATACAGATCTGATTCGCACTTGTTTCCACACGCACATGACACACACATTAACTTTCGTAATGTTCGTAAGCGCGTGTCCTGTGCGTGTGGAAACAAGTGCGAATCAGATCGTATCGATCGCCGGGACGTGGCATTTAAATTAAATTTAAATTAGGATAGGTCAGGATCGGTACAATGACCATATGGCAAGACACCGTCGAAGCAGGTAAATTCGCGGTCGAATGGATAACTTTATTTAACTGCCCTTTTCTAACATTAATCATCCAAACACTTTTTTCATAATTAATAAAACACTTTATTCGTTTCGGAAAACGAATAAAAGTATGGAACAGTTATTAAACGACTTGTTAATTAAATTGTTATTGGTGAATAACGAAGAATTATACACTATTCTTAATGTAAGACGATTGTAATATTTGCCGTACGTTGCCCCTCGATGCTCCCGATCTCGGCCACGCGCAATTGTGACTGGGCTCAAGCTATACGGGCGCTGTAATTGGCCAGTGTTTTTCGTTAATAACTAAAAAACGAAGCTTCAAACAATATTTTGGTCAAGGAAAAAGTTGTTCAGAACCACCTCAGCTACCCCGTTTTTAAAAATACCGCGCGAGTTCTGGGCCACCCTGTATAGCGTGCATCGAATTGTCGAAACAATCATTTTACGTAATTTTTTCGGTGATAATACAACAACTGTTCAACCTGTTTTCAAAAACGGTGTTTTCAAGAATGGCGAATGCTAAAAATTCGTCAAGAAAAAACGTCAGATGCAAAAATCCTAAAAATCCCAAAGCGTTGTGAATTACAAAACAAGTAAGATATACTATAATTTCCCAAATTTTATAGATTCATTTTCGTCATTCATGTTTTTAAGTTTTTTTTAGATATTGTACGGTTTTTTTTAAATGTAAATGCAATAATTGTTTCGTTCTGCTATTCAGTGATTATAATTTACCAATCAACATCATCGTCAACACAAACAAATTTAAAAAGCTTCGTTAACAGTTTTAAATGACATGGACTCTGATACAAATTCTGATAATTTAGAAGATAACAATAGTGACGGATCAATAATGCAAACAAAAAAAAGGAGGATTGTAACACATGGGAAGAAAAACAATTCGTCTAGTGCAGGCGTAAAAGCACAGAAAGTTGCACCAGCTTCGGAGAGTTCAGAGAGTGATCCTGATATAAATTTGCCGTCGCAGCAAATACAGGTTTCAAATAAAGGGGATCATCCAATAATTAACAATATGCCCTCTAATAGATCAGTAACAACTGAACAATCATGTTCCTGTACAACCTATCAAGATCAAATAAATTCATTGAAAGGTAATTATGATAAACTGTTAGATAAAGAAATGATTGAGAACACCAAATTTTTCGCCCATTTAAAAATATTCTATACGCATTTCTGCAACCACAAAATTTTAATTTATTATAGATTATTTAAACGCCATAGCAGAGAAGCACCATCAGTCGTTATCAATCCAAATGAGCCAATTTGGTAGCCAACTGGTTGATCTAAAACTCGCCATCAAACAATTACAAAAAACAACAACTGTGAACTGTGACGTCAATTCTGATTTCGAAAATACTTGGAAATTACTTCCCTGTACTACTAAAGAAGAATTTGAAAAGTTCGACGACAAAATAAAAATAGATGTAGATTTTCGCAAAAAATTGGTAAACTTTTACTATTGTTTTACTTTTTCGTCTTTACTTATTTATTTCTTATGTAAAACAAGAATTAATCTATCATGAAATTTCCTGCAGGCGCAAAAATTTATTAATATTATAAATAAACGTACAACAATCGCCCGGAATATGGGCGAAATATTGAGATTTTGTTTGGCCCGAGATCTTGCGTTGAAGTTTAACCCTGTGAAAGCGTCCGAGGGAAAACTATTCACTTTTGTGAATACGAATCTTTACAATATTGTCAAAGGTATTTTTATATTTTCCATTTGTCAGATTTGTGTTAATTGAATTATGAAAAAATATAATCAAACTAATTTTTTAATCCAGCATCGTTGCTGTCAACTTTTTCATCAACTGAAAATCCTTTAAGCGAAAGTGATATAATAAAAGTTGTGTCGACCGTTCTGCATCATTGTAGAGATTGGGAAGGAGGGCGAGTTCAACGCCAGAAAAAAATCCAACAGTTGTCCGAAGATACAACTTTACATCAAGATTGATGTTTATGTAATGTTTATGTAAAATGTAATTTCAATTTTGATCAGCATGTCATGACTACATACAATCACCAATTATATATGTGTAATAAATGAAAAGTTATTGTGATAAAAGAACGGCCTTATTTCATTCGCGAATTAACCAACTCAAGCCTACCACAGAATGTATGAAGTTTTCGTCATAAGATTACATTAATATCTTTCAATGAGGGCTTAATAAAGCTATCCCAGTGTGGGCCTAATGCGATTCGCCTCATTGGATAGTTATTGGGAAAGCCTAATGCGGCCCTATATGCTGGTTTGCTAATATGGCCCTGATGCGGAGTTCCCAATTAGGCAGTCACGGATATTCCGCGTTACATTCCGCATGCGGGCATGATGGGGCTGCCCCATTAGGACCAAACAGCCAAATTAAGACAGCCTAATGCGGACCCAATGTCTGCCTATATGAAATTCTAGTCGGGGAGTTAACTGGGTGGTACAGGTTCCCAGTGAAATTTATAATGAATTATTAAAAAGAGGTAAAGTATACATGCTTTGGCGTGTATATAGAATCAGGGAATACCTAAACATCGTTAGGTGTTATAAGTGTCAAGGCCACGGCCATATTGCGAAATATTGTAGCGCTTTGGACCAACTCTGTGAATCATGCGGTTCGAAAGAGCATGCAAGAGAGGAATGCCCTAAAAAAGAACAGCCTACGTGTATTAATTGTTCAAGAGCAAAACGCAAAGATTTAGGCCATAGTGTTAAAAGCAAACTGTGTCCGGAGTATCTAAAATATCTAGAAATTTACAAATCTAAAATTAAATGGACCTAATAATCGGCCAAATAAATGCGCAGCGTTCTGCTGTAGCCGCCGCTGAATTGGAAACTTTAATGATAAAATATAAGATAGACATCCTGTGTATACAGGAGCCGTATAGCTTTAAAAAAAAGTTTCGCGGATATAATTCCCCAAAAACTAATATCATACAACCCTACTGTAAAATGCCTTGGGTGGCGGCGGTATTTATGAAAGATAGGTTAAGTACTTTTACAATAACGGACACAAATGAACACATGATATGTTTTCAAGTATACAATAAAGCATGCAAATTTTACATTTTAAACGTCTATTGTCAGTATTCTTTACAAATTTGTCAATTTTTAGATGAAATCAATAATATACTAGCAAAAATAAAAGGTAAAAGATTCATTATAACCATAGACTCTAACTCAAAGTCTGAGTCGTGGTTTTCTAGTGAAACTGATGAAAGGGGAAGGCTCGTTGAAGATTTTATACTTACTAATAATCTAATAATAATAAATAAGCCGAATAATCCGTATACTTTTATGACTGCACGCGGTCAGTCCAATATAGACCTTACATTGGCGAGCTCGAATTTTGGAAGGAATATAAGGGAATGGAGAGTTAGCCTTGATTGCGGAACGAGTGACCATAACCTTATAGTATTTAAAGTAGTATCTGACATACAAAATCCTAATCAAAGACAAATCGTAGGTGCTGAAAGGCCGTTTAACCTCAAGAAAGCCAATTGGGATAAATTTAGAGAATGTATAATAAAAGACCGCGCTCCCGACGTCGCCTGAAACGAAGCTTTGCGCGCGACCGAGAGAACAGATTTCCATAACGAAATTGAAACTCTGTCCGCGAGAGAGAAGTGAAGAAAAATAATAAAGAGAGAGGAGAGGAAATTGAGGAGAATGAAATTTGGAAAAAGAGCACGGCAGAACGGAAGGGATCGAAGGAGCACGACCGGATCGTCCCTGATGTTCGAAACACAGGGCCCCAGGTATCTTTTGGGAGGTGGAGTTTCACCTTCCCCGTCGTTATTGAATGGTTGAAAATCTTTTCTGTTCTCCTTGGCACCGTTCGTAAAAGCTATGCACACGCATACACACGTATATATAATCTTGCGTCGATATACACACATATCGAGTGGGTCGTCGTTGGAAGTTTGACGTGCCTCGTTTCACCTAGTGCCAGGTCTCCCTGTACGGTGGTGTTTTAAGCAGCGGTATCCTCGAACGCTGATGATTGGGATGTCGGTCGATGCGCGCCGTGCGGTTATCGAGAGAGGAAAGTGAGAGAGAGAAGGGACAGTTCCACACGAGTACTGCAACGGGATGAACAATTCCCCGTCGTCTCGCCTGTCTCGCTCTCCCTCAGCCTCTCTGCCCGCCGCGCCGTTGACCCCCAGCCACGTTCGTAGGATAAGTCCGCGCGATTCGCCAACCGTGCTTCGGAGCTTGCCTACGCGTGTTTTCGAGTTAGCGCTCTGCTTCAGACGTTTCGGTACCCCGATTGTGGGCGTGTTCGACCGTACGGAGTCTCGAACGAAGTGTGTGTTGTGTTGTACGGTGGAGCGTTCGTGTTGTGCCGAGGCGAAGATTAACACGTTCCCGCCGGCGCCGGAATTGGTGACCCGCGCTGTGGGACGGCACTCCTATTAATGCATCGCTTCATCGGGCGGCGCTAAATGTAACGCTTAGCGGTCGCGGGCTGGGATATACCCGGCACGCTCTTTTTATGTTTTTGGAGTTATATTGCGTTACCTTTTATGTACTTTCTTTTAGTGTTCGATCGATATATCGAGGCGATATACGTATTCATATATATCATTGTTATATATTCTTTTCTTTGTCATACGTGTATTGTTATTTGCAGAACGAAATGGAAAATATTGCGCTTCTCCATTCTCCATTGGATGGTTTATTTGTCCAGACGCTCGTGCGGGACGAAAGTGTCGAGTGTGTTAGCGACAGCGCATTTTGAATGAAAGGAAAGGGACCGAGTAGCGAAGTGCTATGCATTCGGTGAGGGATTTATGATAGGGACTTGGCCTGGGTACGTTTGGAGAGTGTTTTGTAAATGGGCAATGTCCAAGGATTGACTGTTTATTAGGGGTGTCTGAAAGTGAATGAATGAGACTGAACATCCTGTTGCCCGACGATGGCTGGCGACCGCATTGAGTCTTCCAACTATCTGGTGTCGAGGGATTGTTTATTAGTGTCGAGTAAAGAACACATGTGGCAATCGGCTTGTAGCCGTATTACCAAGGAATAGGTACTCTCTTCCTGGAGGATCTGGCCATGGAGTGGGGAAGGTTTTGCCTTTTTGTAAAATAACTGTGAGTGACCACTCAGTCTTTACCCCAAAACTGACAGGGGAAGATCTACCTCTCTTACGCCGCGCTTTTTACCAAATTCTTAACAAGTGTGACAATAATAAAGTGTGATAATCGTTCATCCGCGTATATTATATTGTTTACAACGAGACAGTGCACACATTCACGCTACCACCGTATTTCCATATGTAAGTAATATATAATTTTAATAAATGCGTATGTATATTATAACGTATTCGTATTTCAATTTCCTTCAAATTATTACCCATTAGAATATCAACCATGCATTTTATGGAAACGGATGATTCTTCAGAAGAGTCATTAGATATGTTTTACCGAAGGAAAAGGCCGCGACCTATCTCTTCAGATGAAGATGAATTGGAGCGGGCTCAACTTGATATCAATACGAATACGGATACGAATGCAGAACCTGAGCAGGAAGAATGGCAACCAGTAGTAATACAGGAACATACGGAGGACGCGGACCTTCTGGCAAGAGACGATAATTGCGACCACCCCTTCGCTCTCTATAAATTATTTGTGACCGACAGTATACTGCACCTTATCGTTGAGCAGACAAATAAATATGCCATACAATGTGGCTTTAGTGTAAGAATAAGAAAGCATGAGCAATGCTGGGAACCGGTTACAGTAAGGGAAATCGAAGTTTTTATAGCAATAACATTAATTATGGGGGTTGTACAAATCCCAGATATTAGATTATAGATTGGTCCACTAATAAGATGTACGAAAACGAACTTATCAAGAATGCAATGAAGCGCGATCATTTCTTATCAATTTTAAAATGCTTACATTTCTCAGACAATAGCACCTGTAGAACCGAGGACCCATTGAACAAAATTCGGAATGTGCTGTCAGAAATAATTCTTACATTTAAAAATATGATTAAACCAGGGAAAACTGTAGTCATTGATGAAAGTATGATTTTATGGCGTGGGCGGCTACGTGTCCGCCAATATGTCAAAGGAAAACGTCATAAGTACGGCATAAAATTGTAAAAATTATGTTTACCGAACGGTTATACGTACGACTTAGACAATTTATACCGGAAAAAGCATCAACCCATCAACAAATGGACATGCGTATGATGTAGTTACAAAAATAATGAATAATCTATTATTTGAAGGTCGCATATTATACACAGACAGCTATTATTCTAGCATACGTTTAGTGCAATCACTATTGGAAAAGGAAACATATTTTTGTGGTACAGTGCAGCAAAATCGGAAGTTCTTGCCAGCAGAGGTAAAGCAAAGGCAAAAGCGGGGGGAAATAATATCTTTAGAAAATCGTTCGGGCATCAAATTTGTTAAATGGACCGATAAGAGACCAGTATGTATGATCACAACTTCTCAAAATCATACTTGTTCAATAATCGATGGAAAACCTCAGAGTAGGCGAGATTACCCGCTGAATTTAAGCATATTACTAAGCGGAGGAAAATAAACTACCAAGGATTTCCTTAGTAGTGGCGAGCGAACAGGAATTAGACCAGCACTGAATCCCGCGGTACTGCCGCCGGGAAATGTGGTGTTCGGGAGGATCCGTTTATCCCGGGACGTCGAACCGCGTCCAAGTCCATCTTGAATGGGGCCATTTACCCGTAGAGGGTGCCAGGCCCGTAGCGACCGGTACGCGTTCCGGGAGGATCTCTCCTTAGAGTCGGTTTGCTTGAGAGTGCACCCCTAAGTGGGTGGTGAACTCCATCTAAGGCTAAATACGACCACGAGACCGATAGCGAACAAGTACCGTGAGGGAAAGTTGAAAAGAACTTTAAAGAGAGAGTTCAAGAGTACGTGAAACCGTTCAGGGGTAAACCTGAGAAACCCAAAAGATCGAATGGGGAGCTTCATCGTCAACGAGGCTGGCTCCTGTTGGCGCGCGATGCTCCGAATGTGCCCTCGTGGTTACATCGCAGGGGCACGCCGCCTTCGGGCTGAATGTTCCGGTAACGTAGTCGTGCACTTCTCCCCTAGTAGAACGTCGCGACCCGTTGTGTGTCGGTCTACGGCCCGAGTGGGCGCCTGCCGCGTCGCCGCAAGGGGACCTTCTCCCCCCCCCTGACAGACCCTCGGTCGCCTGGCCGGCTGCACGACGGTACTCGCACGGTATCGGGCCGCAACCAATCCATTCTCTGAATGTATGTGCGTCAGGCCCGCCGCAAGCTAGGTCAGTTTAACCCGGAGGCGCGGACCCGGTGCCGTCCCCGGGCCTGACCAGCTGTTAGCAGGCGGTGTCCTCGGACTGGCCAAGCTTCGAATTACCGGTCGGCGACGCTACTGCTTTGGGTACTCTCGGGACCCGTCTTGAAACACGGACCAAGGAGTCTAACATGTGCGCGAGTCATTGGGATGCATAAACATAAAGGCGAAATGAAAGTGAAGGTCGGCCTCAGCGTCAACATAGGGAGGATGGGCCGCGTTAGGATGCAGCCTCGCACTCCCGGGGCGTTTCGTTCTCATTGCGGGAAGAGGCGCACCTAGAGCGTACACGTTGGGACCCGAAAGATGGTGAACTATGCCTGGTCAGGACGAAGTCAGGAGAAAACCCTGATGGAGGTCCGTAGCGATTCTGACGTGCAAATCGATCGTCGGAACAGGGTATAGGGGCGAAAGACTAATCGAACCATCTAGTAGCTGGTTCCCTCCGAAGTTTCCCTCAGGATAGCTGGCACTCGCTCGTTCTTCTGTGAACGCGTGCGAGTCTCATCTGGTAAAGCGAATGATTAGAGGCCTTGGGGCCGAAACGACCTCAACCTATTCTCAAACTTTAAATGGGTGAGATTTCTGGCTTGCTTGAAACGTGAAGCCCCAAGATTTTGGATCAGAGTGCCAAGTGGGCCAATTTTGGTAAGCAGAACTGGTGCTGTGGGATGAACCAAACGCAGAGTTAAGGCGCCTAAGTCGACGCTTATGGGATGCCATGAAAGGCGTTCGTTGCTTAAGACAGCAGGACGGTGGCCATGGAAGTCGGAATCCGCTAAGGAGTGTGTAACAACTCACCTGCCGAAGCAACTAGCCCTGAAAATGGATGGCGCTGAAGCGTCGCGCCTATACTCCGCCGTCAGGGGCAAGTGGTGGCCGTCCTCCATGAAGCCCTGACGAGTAGGAGGGTCGCGGCGGTGTGCGCAGAAGGGTCTGGGCGTGAGCCTGTCTGGAGCCGCCGTCGGTGCAGATCTTGGTGGTAGTAGCAAATACTCCAGCGAGGCCCTGGAGGACTGACGTGGAGAAGGGTTTCGTGTGAACAGCCGTTGCACACAAGTCAGTCGATCCTAAGCCCTAAGAGAAATCCTATGTAGATGAGGTGTCCTAAAACATATAATCTATATGATAGAGAAACACACCCATCGGGCGAAAGGGAATCCGGTTCCTATTCCGGAACCCGGCAGCGGAACCGCATACCAATCGGGCTCTCGTGAGAGAGTTCGTCGGGGTAACCCAAAATGACCTGGAGACGCCGTCGGGAGATGCGGGAAGAGTTTTCTTTTCTGTATAAGCGTTCGAGTTCCCTGGAAACCTCTAGCACGGAGATAGGGTTTGGGACGCGAGGAGCACGGCAGTTGCGGCGGTGTCCGGATCTTCCCCTCGGACCTTGAAAATCCAGGAGAGGGCCACGCGGAGGTGTCGCGCCGGTTCGTACCCATATCCGCAGCAGGTCTCCAATGTAAAGAGCCTCTAGTCGATAGATTAATGTAGGTAAGGGAAGTCGGCAAATTGCATCCGTAACTTCGGAATAAGGATTGGCTCCGTGGAGCGGGGCGTGTCGGGCTTGGTCGGGAAGTGGGTTTGGCCGACGTGCCGGGCCTGTGCGAGGTGAACGGACACATTATTGCGAAACCGGGATCCGAGCTCCGTCCCGTGCCTTGGCCTCCCGCGGATCTTCCTTGCTGCGAGGCTTCCGTGGCGGATCTTCCGTCGTGGTCGTTCTCTTCGGCCGCCATTCAACGCTCAGCTCAGAACTGGCACGGACTAGGGGAATCCGACTGTCTAATTAAAACAAAGCATTGCGATGGCCCCCGCGGGTGTTGACGCAATGTGATTTCTGCCCAGTGCTCTGAATGTCAACGTGATCAAATTCAAGAAAGCGCGGGTAAACGGCGGGAGTAACTATGACTCTCTTAAGGGCCTTGGCCCTGGGATCCTTCCGACCATCTCTAGGATCCGTGTGCGAGGCAGTCGCTTGAGGTGTCGGGCCGGTCCCGGTTCAGCATCGAAGGCTGGCCGGGGTGCCGGTCTAGTATCCGATACTAGCCCCTCTCACCCAGAGTCATGGTTTAGCAAGCAAGCCACCTTCTCGGCGGTTCCCGCCGTGAGTACCCCTTCGGGGGGAAACTAGGAGCTGCCGCTGCGAACACTGATCACTGGGGTTGCCTTGACCATATATAGTCGGCCCAATCAATTCAAAACAAGCCTGGGATATTAATGTTAAGACAATAGCCGGGGAGCCCTCAAGCTCCTCCGGCCCGACTACCACCCCCAGCAGGGCTGAACTCGATGCATCTGATGCCTTTAACTGCAGAATGCCCGGCTGCGGCCGAGCGTTCAAAACAGCTAGGGGTAGGGGTGTCCACGAGCAAAAGGCGCATAAGAACTGGCATGATGAGCAGCAGGTCGCGAGTCTGCGTGTCCAAAAAGCACCTTAGACAGCCGAAGAATCGGCGGTACTAGCAAGACAGGAAGCGCGACTTGTCACTGATGGCGAAGATACCTCAATAAAGCGCTGATAAGGTTCTTTCTCAATCGTACTCTCGAGTCAATAAAAGGGCAAAGAAGATACCAAAAGCATAAAGATCTAGTGCTTCAGGACCTTAATGCTGCTGATATTAGTAGCCCGATCGAACAACAGGACAACCTCAACGAACACCAGTCGGGGTCATCTACTATAGACTTTAGAGCCAAAATTCTAGATCGGTTTGCCACATTCAACCATCTAACAGGCACCGATTTCCAGGTTAACCAGCTTAACCGAATATGCGACCATGTGTCCAGCTGGACGCCGCACCAAATACACGAACAACTCGAGAGCTACTTGCTTGAGACATTCCCGCTACCTCAGCGAGGAAAGCCTAAGACCCAGAGGGTGAACAACGATCAACAATTGACACGAAGACAAATGCGTCGCTCTGAGTACGCGCAAACGCAAAGGGCATGGACAAAGAACCCATGCAGATGTCTTCGAAAGATTCTAAAAGACAAGACATCAAGCCTCACGCCAGGTCAGAGTGTCATGGAACCATTCTGGCGACAGGTCATGACTGGCGGAGGGACCGAGTCACCCGGAGCAAGTAGCGGCGAACAGGCGCCAAGCGCACTTTGGGAGCCAATCGATCCATCGGAAATCACGGAGTCGTTCCCAGAGAGAGCAACAGCACCCGGGCCGGACGGAATGTCCGCCAGACAGCTAAGAGCAGTACCCATCCCGGTACTCACAAGAATATTCAATCTATTCTTACTCTGCGGAAGGCTCGCCAAACACCTGATGGAGTCGAGGACAATCCTTATCCCAAAGAAGGACGAGGCGACCAACCCTGGTGACTATAGACCGATCACAATGTCATCGGTCATCACCAGGACTTACCACAAGATCTTGGCAAAACGCCTGGTGCGACACATAAAGCTGGACCGGAGACAAAAAGCATTCGTCCCAGTAGACGGATGCGCCCAGAACATATTCGACCTGGACACGATAGTCCGATACCACCGACAATTCTTCAAATCCATATATATTGCATCGCTTGATGTTGCTAAAGCATTTGATTCAGTGTCGCACAACGCCATCAGGGACACATTGATTACAAAAGGGCTCCCAAGCCCGATGGTGCAATATACTATGGACATCTACGAGAATAGCAGTACCAGACTTATATGCGAGGACTGGGAATCAGAACCAATCGACCCCAACTGTGGAGTCAAACAGGGCGACCCCGTGTCGCCAATAATTTTCAATGTGGTGATAGACGAACTTCTTAAAGAATTACCACCTGAAGTTGGAGTGGAAGTAAGTGGGAGACACTACAGTGCGCTCGCTTTTGCGGACGACCTAGTGTTCGTGGCCTCGACACCACATGGCCTACAACTAGTTCTTGACCAGACCCCGCGGTATCTGGCGCAATGCGGACTGCAAGTCAACGCAGCAAAATCTTTCACTGCCACTATTAGGAATGTTCCCCATGTCA
Source organism: Nomada ferruginata (assembly GCA_963583965.1). Taxonomy (NCBI): domain Eukaryota; kingdom Metazoa; phylum Arthropoda; class Insecta; order Hymenoptera; family Apidae; genus Nomada; species Nomada ferruginata. Next base: position 10,099,508 of record OY757222.1, read on the forward strand.
AGAAAACGGTGGTGGATGGTGGGCAGAGATTCGAATGTATGGGATGAAGTGGAAATATCTAGGAGTAGCCTTTACGCCCGAAGGGCGCTAATGCGGCAAGGAGATAAGTCAGCTTCAGGCAGAGTGTAACCGCAACAGCGGATGTTTGCGCTGAGGGTAATGGTGCTGCCAGGAATCTACCACCTGCTTACCCTAGGCAACACCACCCTCAGTAGGCTCAGGAAAATTGACACCATCTCCGTACCTTCGATGAGATGGCTTATGCCTCTCAGAAGGATGCAAAGGTTGCAGAAATATGCTACGGGAGATCACCAGATCTGCCCGTACCTTGCCCAGGAGATCGATAGGGCCAAACGAAGGCTACAAGAGGGACGAATGATGGTAGATAGCGTGACTAAGCTGGACCTGAGATGGGCCAAACTGCTCCACTCGTCTCACGACGGGAAGGCTCTGAAGGAGTCACGAAATGTGCCATAGCAGCATCAGTGGGTCACTGACGGAAATCGCTTCCTAAGTGGGAGATACTTCGTCAATATGACGAAGTTACGAATCAACGCGATGCCAATTAAGTCCCGAACGACACGGGGACGGCCAAGCGATCGCTACAGCAGAGCAGGCTGCAATGAAGTGGGAACCATAAACCACATTCTCCAGAGGTGCCATAGAACGCATGGCCCACGTATCGACAGACACAACAGTGTCGTGTCATACGTTAATAGAGCGCTGGAGAAAGACCACGATAGAGTGGAAGAAGAGCCACACCTCCAAACATCAGAGGGGCTACGCAAGCCTGACCTGGTGGCGACGATTGGTACGTCAGGCCTCGTTATAGATGCGCAGGTCGTCAGCGAACAAGCGGACCTCGACTTGGCGCACAGGAAGAAAAGGGACTATTACCGAGGAACGATCACTGGAGCTATCAAGACGAGATACAGCGTTGAGAGCGTCGAACACTCGACGGCCACGCTCACAAGCCGCGGAATTTGGAGCAAGTCCTCTGCTGATGAACTAGTCAGCAAAGGCATCCTACTCAAGAAAGACCTAAAGGTCGTGTCCACCCGGGTTCTGGCTGGAGGATTGAACTCCTTCTGGAAATTCAATTATATTACAACGAGCAGACGAAGGCGAGAGCCAGGATGACAAGAGAACGGATGCGCTGGGATATTAATGGCGCTGCCGGCCACAACAGGCATAATGCTGAAAGGAGTAGTTTTAGTGGGTAAACGTGCTAGCACGGAGTCCCACAGTACCAGCAATAACATCTGCTGGGCTGCGTAACGCATTTCTCCACCTTTTAAAAAAAAAAAAAAAACAAACAAAAAGGCAGAGCGGTGAGGGCGACACCGTTGGGGACTGGCGACCCCACCTACCCGAAGCTGGATGGTGGGTAAACAAATAGTAATTAAATTACTAAGATTACACACGCTATATTAAATAGCGAAGAATACGAAAGATGGTGATACTCATGGGGCACGTAGTGCCCCAAAACACCTTGGGGGGTGTGGTGTACGATCAAGGAAACAGTAGCAAATACGCCGCAGGCCCGGCGGCGGAAAGCAATACGCCGCTGGAACTTAGCGAAATTCGCCGCAAATCCGGCGGCGGAAAGCAATACGCCGCTGGAACTTGGCGAATTTTGCGACAGGTCCGGCGGCTGAAAGCAATACGCCGCCAGCACCGATAAAAATTCCAGAACAGCTAACGGCCACATCCCCCGGCGGACTCTATAACGCCGCCAGCGGCCGGGCCCATCTGCCATTCTGATAGCTTTGTCCAGACGAACAGGCACGTCAAAGGACATGGAAGGATTTGGAGAGGACAAGTTGAATAGATCTCAAATAACCATATTCAAAATGGATACAGAAGATAAAGCCTCGGACACAGGGGCCCCCAGTCCTGGGGCTCCTGTGGCGGACTTGTCCGCTATGGATAGGAGGACCACTGGTTACGACACGGCTTTGACCCCAGGACACGAGTAGATACAACTAACGGACCTACCCCTGAGCGGGTATATTACCTGCAAGTTCTGCACAAGCGAGGGTCCGGAACAGTGCTTCATGAAAGAAGCAAAATCCTTGGAGCACTTAGAAATAAGACACCCTCGGCACAAATCGGTTTGGAGATGCACTGCCTGCCAGAGAAGCTTTGACAAGCTCCACGGCTGGCAGTGTCATGCTCCAAAATGTAGAAACAGTACAAATGAAAGTGTGGCCGAGGGGGAAGCACGAGTAGAATGCCAGGCATGTGGTAGAGTGTTCCGGACCCAGAGGGGATTATCGCAACATGAAAGGCACAGACATCCCCTAACGCGGAACGGAAAAAAGGCAGGCTACCATAAGCGGTAATAGGGGTCCAAGCAATAGAGCCTCGGCTTGGACCAAAGAGGAAGTGGACCTCCTAATCCAGTTGGATAGGAGGTTCCACAGCGAAAAATACCCTAATGTGAAAATAAGGGAATTCATGCCGCACAAAACCTTAAGACAAATAAGCGACAAAAAGAGGCTCTTACCCGCTCGGGGGAGGAGAACCCCGGTGGCTGAGGAGGATTCATCATCCACAGACAGCTCAGTATACGCCTCAGCCACCGAGGAGGTAGAGGAGGACCCCAGAAGGAGCCTCGGCACGGAAGCATGGGAAGTAACCCTGCGCGACAGTATACAAGCCAGGCAACTACAGGACGACCACCCGCTAAGGGCGATCGAAAATAAAATAGAAAACCTGGCTAATTGGAGGAAAATCCTCCCAGGAGATGTAGAAAGCATTCTACAGGAACTAACAGAAACGATAAAGATAGACAATTCAGTGGACTCGGTGACACGGCACCAGGCCAAAAGGCTCCCTAGGGGACCCTCAGCGATCAGCCAGGGGACGACAACACGATGCAGGAGGCCTAATAAAACAAAGCAATACAACTACGCAAGAACACAAGAACTATACAAGAAATGTCCCCAGAGGCTGATCGACTGGGCGATAGCGGGTAGGCAACCCGAGGCCAGGCAATCAATCGATGTGCCCAAGAAGGAAGAAGTAGGTCCCTTATACAGCGACCTTTGGGGTGTGGCTGGGCCCCAAGTAAAAGTAAAAGTCTCCAGGCGGGAAAGCTTAAATTATAGCTCTCCGATGGAGAAAATATGGACGCTGATTACAATAGAGGAAATGGCAAGTAAAATGAAGACAATTAAGAACACCACAGCAGCGGCTGTAGACGGTATTAGAAAGGCACACCTCAGAAGGAACGGAGCGTTACACGTAATTAGCAAATTCTTGAACCTACTGCTAATGAGCCGAGTATACCCAAGCCAGTGGAAGCTCAATCGCACCACGCTAATCCCGAAACCGGGCAAAAGCGCGAGTGACGCGAGCAACTGGCGGCCCATCACCATTGGCTCACTGATGGGCAGGGTATACTCGGCAATGATTGACCGGAGACTGAGATCGAATGTTGACATTAACCGGAGGCAGAAGGGGTTCACGAAGGAGGACGGCTGCAAACATAACATTGCCGTCCTCAGTAGCGCATTAAAATCAATGAAAGAGAACGGTGGGGGAATAGTAACCCTCATCGATATATCAAAATCCTTCGATACCGTCCCTCATAGTGTAATCGCCAGCAGCCTGAGGACCAACGGTGTGCCAATCATTGCCTCACAATACATACGGAAGATGTATAGAAATTGCACAACAAGAATAATGTGCAAAGACGGTGAGGCAATCGATATGGAGCTCCTTAGAGGAGTCAAGCAGGGAGACCCGCTATCGCCCTTATCATTTAACTTAGTGCTAGACCTTGTAATAGAGAAAATAGACGCGACGGCGGAGGGCATTAAGGTGGGAGACGAGAATGTCTCCATCATAGCCTTCGCAGATGATATAATCTTGCTGGCAAAAACGAAGAAAGAGGCCGCGAGACAACTCAAGATGGTCACAAGCTATCTTAAAGAACTAGGAATGGAAATCGCGGCCTCTAAATGCAATTCATTCCAAATAATACAAAGAAACAAAGTATGGCACATGGCGGACCCAAAGCTAGAGTCAGGAGGTACCGCCATCCCTTATACAGACCCTGAGGCCCGATTAAAATACCTCGGTGTCAGAATTGATCCATGAAGAGGTCTGGAAAACGCCTCGAATAATGAAATTATCGAGGCCCTAAAAGCTATAAGGAGGTTTAAACTCAAACCCCACCAAAAAATTAACCTAATCCGGACCTATCTCCTGCCCCGATATATACACAGGCTGGTGGCGAATGCACCACCCCTGGGCACCCTCAGATCATTGGATCTAGATATAAGACAAGAAATCAAAAAGATCCTTCACCTCCATCCGTCCACAACAGGCGGCCTAATCTATACGAGAAAGAGTCATGGAGGTTTGGGTGTCCAGAGGGTGGAAAATATAGTTAAATTGGCGAAACTAAGGAGTGCCGCTAAAATGAGAGAAAGTAGCGATGAAGCAGTCAAAGCGGCACTCCTGGGGCAGGAGACAATACTGCGCACATGGAGACAATAAGCGCACATACGCTGAATCATTAGGTCTGGATCGGGAGCATGGCCCCAATACCGATGCAATTGAGGCCAAACGTAAGGACCTCCAAAAGCAAGAAACGGATCGATGGAGACAACTCGTCTCCCAGGGACAAGGGATCCGACAGTACTTCGGGGACAAAGTTGGTAACTCATGGTTATACAACCCCGATTTACTGAGGTCATCAAGGTATCTTGATGCATTGAAACTCGGAACGAACACATTCGGCACAAAAGTCGTAATGAACCGAGTTAAGAAAACCATAGACGTCAAGTGCCGAAGATGCAATGTCCAGGCCGAGACCCTGGGACATATACTGGGTAATTGCACCCACACTAAAGCCCAAAGGATAAAGAGGCACAATGAGATTTGCAATCTCATAAAGAATAAAGTGCCAAACCACTGCGCGGTGTTCCAGGAACCAACTGTCAACGTCCTGGGGGAGTTAAAGAAACCGGATTTGGTTATCAAAGACCAAGACACGGTTTATGTTGTAGACGTGACTGTCCGATACGAGGACAGGGAAAAACTCCCCCAGGCGTACAGAGAGAAAATACGCAAATATAAGGACACCGCGGAATATATAAAAATAAAATTAAATGGAGTAAGGGCAGAAATTCTACCTATAATTGTGGGATGCAGGGGAGCTATACCCAACAACACTATAAGAAACATGAAAATCCTGGGGCTCGGCAAGAAGGACTGCCTGACGGCCTCACTTATTGCTCTCCGTTCGTCAATAGAAATGGCAAATCAATTTATCGACTACGACCATGTTACGTGATCGTTATTAACCATGATATGTGTTATTTATTTATTTATTCGTGCCGTCTATTTATTAATATATACTTTATTTTCAGATGACTGCGGCTAAAAGGCGCTGCCCCGGAACTCCGCCTTCCTTTTAAGGATTGTTGGACGAACGGAGCAGTAGGTCTCAGCTTGGGACTGCCAGATAGCCGCTAATAAATTTTAACAATGACGAGGCGCAAGCCAAAGACAAACTAAATTATAATTTCTTATTTTTAGGTGACTAAGCCCGGACGGCGCTGCTCTGGAACTCTACCTTCCTTTTAAGGGAGGCCGGACGACCAGAGCAGTATGTCTCAGATTGGGACTGCCTAAAAGACTTTAACCCTTTACGGTCCTATGTCGAGTGTGGCTCGACATCGCGTTTCGTTCTAGCGCGTCCTATGTCGAGTGTGGCTCGACATCGCGTTTCGACAATGTCTCCCGACTGTGGCCTCACAATGTGGCCCGACAATGTCTCAATCTTAATCCAAATGAGATAAGATGAGAGCTACAGTGTAGCTTATCCGAAATAGACCATGCCTATTGAAATTTTTGGCTTAGTTTTAGTATTTTCAAACCTGCGCGGACCTGCTAGTACGAAATTGCGAATACAGCGCGGTCGAGCTGGAACGAAACGGTGAAGAGCGCTCGGACCGCAAAGGGTTAAAGACTTTTACTCCTGACAAGGCGAGCGCCGAATAACAATTTTGAAAGACTGACGAAGCAGCTGCCAGCAGATAACTGTTAGACTACAGAATTGTGTTTTAACAAAAGGTTTATTTATTGGTTTAACTCGGTTACCATGTTCACTGCCACGAGGTCGCGTGTCGGAGTCTATGTACTCAGTAAAAAGACGCGTGCTCTAGTTGCTTGTTTTGTATAGCGGGCGACACTCACACACACGGGGACGTATGAGTGGGGAGGCGTACATATGTGTGTATAACTCTCATACCTGCGCTGTACAATATACATGTAGTAGTGTAAGGATGAGAGTGTGTGTGAATGAGCGAATGCGGCGTGTAGCGACAGCATGGGCGGTGGAACGCGAGGCTCGGCGAAGGAGCCCGAGCCGAGGAAACAAATGAAGGTGTGAAAGAGTAGAGAAGAATGGCTGTTAGCGTGAGCCACGAGGCAGAGGTTATTAAATAGAATATATTAATCTTTTTTGGTATTTCATCCTTCTCTTTTCATTTCATTTTATTTCCCATCCTACATTTGGGGGTTCGTCCGGGATCGGAATAAATAAACGAACTGAAGTGAAGGTGATTGAAAACGGAAAAGTCTACCGGATTGTTCGCGATATTTGCGCCGCAAAAAAAAGTTGTTCAAAAGTTGACTTGTGTGCATGTGGTAAGTTGACCGCGTGTGGACAAGGTTAAGGTGGATCAGTTGTGCGGACGCAGGTAAAGTTGATAAAAAGGTAGACAATAAGTTGAAAGTAGAAAGGATGAGTCGCGTAGATACGAGGAGCACGACGCAGAACGTGGAGGACGAAGAAAATGCCGTGGACAATGTCGAAGAGGAAATGGATCGAACGATCGTAAATGTAGAACCGAACGAGAAAAGCCAACTGACCGAAGAAGAAGTAGACAGAATGAAAGTGGAAGAGTTAAAAAAGGCGCTAGAGGGGTTAAACCTACAAACAACTGGTAAAAAAGCAGAATTGAGAGATCGATTGAAAACATTCTTACGGAAGGAAAATGAGGACGACGATGACGAGGAGGAAGAAGCGGAGGACGAAGAAGACGAAGACGAAATCGAGGACGAGGAGGAAGAAGACGATGTAGTGTCGACTCGAAGGAACACTCGTGCGAGCGCATTCACAATTAAAGATGTGGAAGAGAGTTTGTCACATTTTACGGGCGACGATCAGATGTCCATTAAAAAATGGGTAAGCGATTTTGAAGATATGGGTAAACTGCTCAAATGGAATAGTTTACAAAAGTTTGTATATGGTAAGCGAGTGTTACGCGGTTCGGCGAAACAATTTATCGCGTCCGAAAGAGGCGTGGTATCGTGGGACATTCTAAAGAAGAAATTGAAGAAGGAATTTAAGAGTGACATTAGTAGCGCAACAGTGCACTCTCAATTATACAAACGTAAGAGACGTCCGAATGAAAGCGGTCGACAATATGTGTACGCTATGCTTGAAATAGCAGCAACAGGCAAGGTTGAAGACAAAGCGATTATAGAGTACATCATCGATGGCATTGTCGACGATGAGTGCAATAAAACGGTTTTGTATCAATCGAGAACGATACAAGAATTGAAACGAAATTTAGATGTCTACGACCGCATGAAAGAAAAAATAGGACATCGAAGGAGCAACAAGAAGAGGGAAGATGTGCGAGACAAGAGAACGCCGACAGGGGGTAAGGTGTTGCGGAAAATGCATTGTTATTCCTGTGGCTCGCAAGAACACGAGATATCGAATTGCCCTGATCGCGATAAGGGTCCTAAGTGTTTTAATTGCAATGAATTCGGACACATATCGACAAAGTGTAAAAAGCCAATGGACAAGAAAACATCGACGGACAAGAAAACGCCGAACGTTAACTGTATTACAACATCGAAGACATTGAAGGAGGTTCAAGTTGGACAAATAAAATGTGGAGCACTAATAGACACGGGCAGTGACATTAGTTTAATACGTAGGAGCAAGTATGAAGACACTGGAATCTCCGAATTGAAGACAAGTGTGATGTGTTTTACCGGTGCAGGTAATGCGACGGTTCGAGTGTTGGGGTCGTTTGAAGGGGATATCAGTGTTAACGGTGATAAATACAACATTAAGCTCTACGTAGTGCCGATAGACGCTATTCCGTACGATTTAATTCTAGGATTAGATTTTTTAAGGAATGTAGAAGGGTGCATGAGTAAAGGTGAGATAGTAAGCGTACAGAAAATAACCGAAGGAGTCAATGAAAACGTAACAGAACAGGACACTGTTGTTGATCCGAGGAGAGATGATTGCGATGAAAGTCAGGTGAGTGATGAATTGAAGCGTATTTGTTGTATCGCAGGAAACGAATTAGACATTAAGAAACCATTTGAGGACCGTTTAGAAAAGCTGGTTAGCGGATATAGGCCAGCAGAAAATGTTACAACCGAGGTCGAGACAACGATTAGATTAATCGATGATACACCCGTTACTGTAAGACCGCGTAGATTAGCACCTAAGGAAAAAGAAATATTAAGTAAACAAATAACGGAATGGTTAGACAAGGGTGTCATTCGTCCGAGCATGAGTGAGTGGACTAGTCAGGTGGTTATTGTACCAAAAGCAGATAAATCCTCAAGGGTATGCATTGATTTTCGGGGTGTCAATAAAAAGATTAGAAAGGATCATTTTCCAATGCCTTTAATAGAGGACAGGATAGACGAGTTAAGAGATGCTCGAGTGTTTTCCGTAATTGATTTGCAGAACGGATTTTTGCATGTTCCAGTGGCGGAGAGTAGTAAAAAATATACGTCGTTCGTCACGTCAGATGGCCAATACGAATTTAATAAAACACCATTCGGGTTAAGCATCAGCCCCACTACTTTTCTAAGATTTATCGCGGAAGTATTTAAAGAGTTGATCCAACGTAAAATAGTTTTCTCGTACGTTGATGATCTGATTATACCAGGCAGCGATGACGAAGACGCGTTCGATAGACTTAAACAAACGTTGAAGGTAGCGAGCGAGAACGGGCTATGTATAAATTGGAAAAAGTGCCAATTTTTGAAGGCCAGAGTTGAGTTCCTGGGTTTTATAATAGAAAAGGGGCAGGTGTATCCAGGTCAAAATAAAACACGAGCAGTACAGTATTTTCCGAAACCAACGTGTGTCAAAGAGATGCAGAGTTTTTTTAGGTTTAACCGGCTATTTCAGAAAATTTGTAAAAGATTATGCTCGTATAACGCAACCATTGTCGAATCTAACTAAGCGAGATGTAAAATTTATCTGGAGCGGTGAACAGGAATGCGCATTTACAACGTTGAAAAGTATATTGTCAACACAACCAGTTTTGCGAATCTATGACCCAACCGCAGTTACTGAATTACACACAGACGCAAGTAAGGAAGGGTACGGCGCAATTTTGTTGCAAAAACGAAGTGAAGAGATAATGTTCCATCCTGTATACTATTATAGTAGGAAAACCTCGGATACTGAGAAACGGTATCACTCGTATGAGTTGCAGGTTTTAGCTGTAATTAATGCGATAAAGAAACTGCGAGTGTATTTGCTAGGAATTAAGTTTAGGTTAGTCACGGATTGCGACGCGTTCAAAAGAACTCTTACGAAAAAAGATTTATCGGCAAAGGTGGCGCGCTGGGCATTAATGCTCGAGGATTTTGAATATGACGTTGAACATAGATCGGGTAGTAAGCTTAGACATGTAGATGCCCTCAGTCGATTGCCCGTTCTAGTAATAGACAATACTTTAATTGCGACCATAAAGGCAAGACAGCAAAGCGACGAGAAACAGCGAATTATTCGTCAGGTTTTAGATAAAGAATCGTATGAAGACTACGTTATCGAGAATGATATTTTAAAGAAACATCAAAATGGCAAAAATGTTGTGGTTGTTCCGAAATGCTTGCAGTTTGAAATAATTAAAAGAGCACACGAGAATGGCCATTTTGGTTTGAGGAAAATGAGAGAGACTATAGAAAATGATTATTATATACCAAAGTTAGAAGAAAAACTACAGGAGGTGATTGATTGTTGCCTGCAGTGTATTATGATTGAAAGAAAGCGTGGAAAAAAAGAGGGCCATCTAATGCCCATCCCTAAAGGAGATGCACCGTTGGGTACATACCACATCGACCACGTGGGACCTATGGCTATGACTAATAAGTCGTATAAGTATATTTTCGTGGTCATCGACGGATTTTCGAAATTTACCTGGCTGTACCCTACTAAAACGACAAGCACCAAGGAAGTGATTAAAAAGTTGAACGTGCAACAGGAAACCTTTGGAAATCCGGAACGTATTATTTGTGATAAGGGCACAGCTTTCACTTCGCAGGATTTCCAAGAATATTGCTCAGAGGAGAAAATTGATTGCGTGTTTACCACCACCGGAGTACCTCGTGGTAATGGTCAAGCAGAGCGCACTATACGTACCATAATCCCAGTCTTAGCTAAGTTATCGATAAATAATCCCGCACAGTGGTACAAATATGTGGAA